>JAJOOS010008809.1:0-56507 GCA_029582725.1 Solanum chiquidenum
CGATTTTTTCAGAGAAAGGGTGTTTAGCTTGAATGGTGAAAGAATTTTGATTTTTGAATTTGGAATTGGGCCTTGGTTTGTCCGATTTTTGGTCCGTTTTCCCCATTTTATGAACCCTATTCCCTTCTATATATGTTGCTTGTTGTTCACCGAAAAGGGGATTGGGAAAAAAGATTGGAAATTTTTAGCGAAAATACAGAGAATAGCTTGAGCCAAAGTAGTTTGAATACAAATAAAAATATACACTCCGAATATAAAGCGGCTTGAATTCTGTCCCGATTCTTTGTTCGCTTTTCATAGTCAAGTTAACATAGTAGTGAAGTCGTCCCCTGCTCGTTCTCGTCCCTGTTTCGCTGCACGGAAAAGGTACACCTTCTTCTACTTCTAAATGACTCTTTAATGTTTGAAAAAACTTTTATTTGGTGTTTGTTGGCTGTTAGCTGCTATTTATTTTATGACATTCCGATTTGATGTATTTCTCTTAGTTGTTTCATCGAGTTAGTTGCAGTATCAAGTTAAACTCTTTTTTTTTTCCGAATTTGTACTCAATGTTGTGGTCTCTTTCCTTCTTGGGTTTGAGCTTTGCTGCGATTTTCTTTTACTGTTAAGTCTATTTTCTTTACGAAATGAGGTAAAATTTTGAAATCAGTTTTGGTGTGAAGGTTATATGTGGTGTTATTTGTGTTTGTTGGGCATAGTAGTCGGCAAGGCTTTGATTCATTGGCTTTATTTATTATTTTATTTCTGTATTCATGTTTCTCCTCGTTCTTTTTTAGCACATTTGGTGATCATTGGTTAAGTCTCGTTGTATGCTGTCATTGTCTATTCATATCATTTTTGTTGTTCATTTGTGTGGAGTATTATCATATGATTCTTGGAGTATCGGTTTTAGTTTGTTTAGCTCATCATGGTACTTTCTCGATCCGTTTCTAAGTGCTGAAGCATGGCTACCTTTTCCTTCTTTCCCTTACTTGAATTTGTGAAAATGTTGAAGTTTGTTTCTTATTCATGTTTGCGAATTCTTGTTTTGTTATATTAATGTTGTTTCGTTGATTTGTGCTTTTCTAAAGTATTTAGATTCAGTTTAGTATCCTACAGGTCACCCATTACTTTGCTTATTTGCATAATTGCATAGGTGAGTATTAGTTTTTATCTAGTCAGCATGTTTTAATGTTGTTATATTTTTTATTTATGAAAGTTTTCATTACTTTGATTGGAAAGCTGTCCAACTTAGCATGTGTATTAAGAGTTAATAATTTGTGTTTGTTGTTCATTTTTGCATTTGGTTATCATGCTATTTGATGGTGATTGGGTCTCCTCTTTTTCCCATATTTACAAGTATGCTACCAAATTGCCATAGTGATATGTTTTGCATGAAATAGTCATAGTTTTCTTAGTCTTTTTCTTCCCAGAAGTTTAGTTCTAGTGTACCTCTTTGTGATCTCCCATTTGGGATTACATGTTATTCTTAGCCAATACTTATATCCTATATATAATTTGGTATGTAAGTCTTTCACTATTTATTCTGATCAGATTGCGTTTTAACAATTTGTCTTCTTTTCTTTCGTGGTGCATGTGAAATTTGCCTCGAGTTCATTATGAACTCTTATCTCCCTCTTGCATTTCGGGAGAGCCGCAAAGGATCAAAAACCCCCTTTATCGAGTCAGCCAGCCTATTAAGAACTGACGAACAGGTCCGGAAATATTGAAGCAAATCGAGAAATTGAAAATTTGGGTTTAAAGAGGCCCACTCTTCTTTAACAACATTGTATTTTGTTATTTTTTGGGCCTAAGCCCTTGTTATGTTATTTATTATTATCTTATTAGTATTTAGGACAGGCAGAAGACGGGCCTAAGGCCCAAAGCAAAAATGGGCCCGAACACTGGTCCAGGCGGACAGAAACCGGATTTGGGCCCAACACTCTTTCTCTCTCTACTTTACTGTGCTCATTTACTTACTAGTATTTGTTGTTAGTCTTAAGATCGAAAAATTCAAATCCCCGAAAGACGTCTATTTTGATTTAATAATTTAACTAAATCGGTCATCTCTTAACAAGACTTAAAGGAATAATTTTGCTAGATAACTCACTTAGAAAATATTTAAATATTTCCTCTTTTCCCCTTTAAAATGAGTTTTAACTATAAAATAGTTCAATTTCGCAAGTCAAGGTAAGTTAAAATTATTTTAGCCAAGTAGTTAATCGTCGGATAACCACAATAGTGGATATTTTAGGTGCCTTTAAAACCTTCCTAGAATAATAATAAGAACCTCGAACCCCCTTTTAAATTTTCATTAGATTTCTGTTTTAATCTTTTGAAAAAGTAGTTTTCTTGATTTTTCTTAAAAATTAAGTGGCGACTCTTAAAACCAGTCATAAGTCTAACTAATATTTTTATAATAAAACCTTATCCATTTCAAGAGATTGCTACTAAGTACCCCACCTCAACTCATGGATAAGCACCCATCTCAAGGCATATCCACTCGGTGCTTAGCATTATTCCCCATGGAGTACTTCACATTCATTATATTAGTTCGTTATGGAATAAGAGATTGTTACTAGATACTCCGCCTCAACTAACAAATTAGTATCCATCTCAAACCAAACTTTCATTTAGTGGAAAGCTCATAGATTCAAAGATAAGAATAGTGTTTCACCAAAGAATCCCATATTGTGAGAAAGTCATTTCACAAAATTTAACTATCATTCATTATAGTACAATTGAGAATGTCCTTTCAATCAACCCATCACATTAACATAATCATAGAAACTTCATTCATTAGTCATTCATGAGTGTGTGTATGTGATTATAACGTTTCACATATTTCATCATCATTCATAAGTGTTAATAGAGAAATTACATTCAATCATAATACAATTATATTCTAAACATAATAACATTAACTTCATTGGATTCACATTCATATACAAGATATTATGATAATAACTCAATTCCTCATATTATGCCTTCAAGGAAATGAATCCCAAATCATCAACACAACAACAATTCACTATAATTAAGGCATGCATAATGACACAATTTAATAACCTAAAGCAATTTAAACATATTCTAGTCATAAGATTTCATAATTATCAAACCCACTTCATAAAGAAAGAATTTAGGAAATTGAGAGAATCCTTGGGTTCATAGAGTATTTTCAACAGAAATCATCAATCAAACAATAATAAAATAATAATATGTTATTAATAACCATTTGGTGAAACAACACATGAGATTGAGTAAAACCCTAGGTTTTTGATAACTTCAAATCACCTTTGGAATTGGCTCCTTGAATGAAAAGTCAAACAAGGATGAAGACTACCATACTTTTCTATTGATTCCCCACGAAATTTGAAGAAGAAACACCTTGAATCCAGAAACCCTAGGTTCAATTGCTCCATTCTTCTTCCTTGAGTTTAGAGACAAATTTTGAAATGAGGAACTCCTAGTTTTGATTTGGGGAAATGAGTAAATGACTTGTTTTAGGACTTAAACTATATATACTATTGATATACACCATTTAAAATCAACCCCACATAAGAATTAATAAAAGGGAAATTACTTAAAACTCCCCTTTTTAGGTAGCTCCGTCAAGGACCACGCCAACTTAATGGGTCGTGAGGGGCACCACAGCTCGATGTGGTTCCCGTGGTCCCCTAGGCAGTGTGCTTCTAAACCTTCACAAGCTCTCAAGGGCCTAAGGGAGGACCACGAGACCTCCCACGATCTGTGTTCAAGACCACAAGTCGTGGCGATGGTCATGGTCTTGAGGCAGTGGCTTGGTCAAGCTGCCTTGCCTCCCCTTGAGGCCAAGTGATCTATACGACAACTTTGATGGATCGTCTAGGGCACCACAGCTTGTGGTGGTGCCCGTGGTCTTTGGGGAAGTAATTCTCTCATCAATACACACCCTCATAAAGATAAGGCAATCCCACGAACCTTCCCATGGCCCGTGGTCATGACCACGAGCCGTGAAGTGGCTCGTGAAGGAGCTCCTTTACTTGCCACCATTCTAGGGCTTACTGCGTAGCCAACCATGGTGGCACCACGGGTCGTGAAGACCCTCGTGGTCTAGGAAGGTTGTGGCTAGGCCTAGTGTTAGGTAGCCTAGGTTCCCAAACCATGGCCTACACCCAAATCACTTATCCCTTGCCCTTAACTCTTGACGTTAACCCTCACGTTTAGGCTCTAGATTAACCTATCATTTTACGAGTCATTACATTATCCCCCCCTTTAGGAACATTCATCCTCGAATGACACTTTAAACACCTTAATGGATAACGAATCAATACTAGCAGCCCATCATGCATGACAAATCAATATAAATGCATAATGATAGAAGGAAACATCAACTCCTAAGTTTTAGAGATTTTTCTACTTTGAAAAGTGAGAGTTTAAGGACTTCTTGGATGAAATCTAACCATGAATCAAAACCCCCATACCTTAGTTGAAGATTCTTTATAAATTTGAGTGGAAAATATGAGTTCTTGAGCCCTAGACTTCAACTTCTTCTTCTTCTCCAATGGAGGTTTTAGTGAGACAAATATTTGGAGAGGTTTTGATTTGTTTTGGGGATTTATGAATTATGATCTTATATGGGTTATTTTAGGTGGGAAAAATACCTATATAGTTTTTAAAAATAATCCTAAAACGACACCACATAACCATTAAATAAAAAAAGAAAATTACAAAAAGACCCCTAACCATAACTTCCAAATGGCAGTTTCAGGCATGACCTACGACTTGGTGTCTTACGGACCGTAGGTGGACCTACTTGCCGTCCTGCTAAGCTGTAGGTCCATTGTCTGAGGCTTGATTTTTGGGGGTTGAACCACAACCCCGACCTACGGGGAGTGGGTGGACCTACGGGGTGTAGGTGCCCTCGTGGGTCATTGCCCTAGTGACTAATTTTTGGCCTTTCCTAAAGGACCCATGGTTGGTCCTTGGGGTTTAGGACTTTACATCCTAACACCAAATCATGAACTTTAAGGTACGGGGAGGTATTTTTAAGGCTTTAATTCTAACGTCAAGCTCTAACTTAGCCTACTAGTTTTAGGTTAGACACTAGTTTAATTTACATGTTTTTGGAATGTTACAAAAAGCATGAAAATGAAGAGATTTTGAAATTAAAATGGTTTGGCCTTTAAAAACACTTGAAATCTTGCACTAGTCTATGACCACGACTTACGTCGCCAACCAACTCAGCGATGCGGTGAGTCTCCCTTTTGTCCGCCGAGTTTTACTGAACCACATTAGAATATAATCGTCATATAAACCATTTCATCACATTAAGCCTTCACCTCAAGTAATCCTCAAGCTATACTTTGTGCAATGTATGGATAGCGTCCCATACCACCATCCACACTAAAGTACCACCTTAAGGTCACCAAAAGTGAACTTACCCTTCAACCTTTGAATATTACACAATACTCATACATAAGAGACATAAACCTTTCATAAGTCATATCAACACATAAGGACCATCATCTAGGACAACCCTATGTCGTACTTGTGCATTGTGTAAGTGGCATCCCATACTACTATTCACACTAGGTACTCCTTTGGAGCCACCCTAGACAATGCACATTCATACTCAATAAGTTATGACAAGGAAGTAACTCATAATACAATCCAAGTATAGCATTCATCATTACATTAAATACATAAGTCAACATTCCCCATTAGCTTCTTCAAGAACACCTTTATTCATTAGACATTAAACCAACATTCTACATTAGCATCATCGTAAGAGCATATTCATTACACTTAACATTATAAAGGAACACACCACAACCCCTCTCAAAGCCTACTTATGCAATGCATGGATGTCATCCCATACTACCACCTACACTAAGTAGTGCATTATTAAGAAGCCATAGTTCATTAACATTATTTGTGGAAGTAAGCCTTAACCGACATAGACCATGTGAGCAATTCATGGGATCCCGGTGTCACCCTCACCGGATAAGGGATTCCTACCTGCCTAAGGTAGGACCATTACTTTTAGCTTAGGTGGATCCACTAGCTAGAACTATGTGGGCACATTGTTATAGGATAGGGATATTGCTACTAGATACCCCACCTCAACTCATGGATGAGCATCCATCTGAAGAGATTGTTACTAGAAACCCCGCCTCAACTCGCAGATGAGCATCCATCTGAATTCATATCCACTTGGTGATTTGCATTGTTACCCACAGAGTACTTTACTTTCATTACATTAGTCATCATTATGGGATAATAAATTGTTGCTAGATACTCCGCCTCAACTCATGGATGAGTATCCATCCCAAACCCAACATTCATTCATTGGAAAGTTCATAGATTCAAACATGAGAATAGCCTTTCACTTAAGAATCCCCATATTGTGAGAAAGTCCTTTCACAACATGCCATTATCATTCATTAAAGTACAATTGAGAATAGCCTTTCAATAAGTACTTTATCATTAACATAATCATAGAACTTCATTCATTTGTTATTCATGAGTGTGTGTGTATGTGAGAATAATCTTTCACATATAGCCTCATCATTCATAGGTGTTAATTGAGAAATAACAATCAATCATAACACAATTACATTCCAAAAATGATCATAGTATATTTATTGAGAACAGAAGCATATACTTCACATCATAATCATTCATAGATCCTTCATGAACTTACCTTCCAAGGATATGAACCAACATCAACCCATAAATCTAAGATACTACAATAGATAAGTAAATTGACATGATTCAATCTCAAATTCCATATAAATATCAATAATTAAACATACTTGCATAATCAACCAAATCCCAATCTCAATTCACAACTTAAGAATTTGGGGGGAAATATGGGTTCTAGGAAGAAATCATCTTAATTCATCTTTAAATCCACAATTCATTCATAATTCAATGCAATAAACCCTTTGAAAATCGTTTGGAATCGAACCCATGCCAAGATTGAGAACTTGGGTTTTTGGGCAAACATTGGAGACTTGAAATCAACTTTGAAATTGGCTCATTGAAAGAAACTAAATCAAGTATGAAGACTACCATACATTCTATGGAAGAACTCCACGAAAATCCGTTGAAAAACATGATGTATTGACCTTGGAAGCTTGAATTCTTGACCTCCAATGGAGGTTTCTAGAGAGAGAACTTTTGGAGGGGAGGGGAGGTTTCTAATTTGGGTTTAGAAATAATGAATTGAAAATATAGTTTAATACTTTAAAAACCCTTAAAATATTTTAAATAACAAATTAAAATCGTCCCCCAACTAAACTAGACTTAACATGAATTTACCAATTTACCCCCAACTTGGCCGAGACATTTGACAGCACACAGGTGAAAATGACGCCCCCTCACCTACGGACCGTAGGTTAGGGTACGCCCCGTCCTGCAGGTCCATGGTTTGGGGCTGCACCATGCCAATGTAGCCCTTGACCTACGGAGGCCACCCCCAAGGCGTAGGTTGACCTACGGAATGTAGGTCCCCATCCATAGGTCAGGAGGTTTTGGGCAGTTTTAGGTTTCTTTGGGATCTTGGGGGTTAGGCTTAGGGACCTCCTCAAGGACCCCTAGGGTGGTCCTTGGGAGTCGTACGCTGACGTTAAACCCCTCAACCATATCTCAAGACAACATTATACAATATTAAACTTTACAACAACTCAAATACACACACGTTAGGCTCTAGTTTCACCTATTCAGTTTACTGGTCGTTACATTATCCCCCACTTTATAACATTCATCCTTTAATGAAACTTTAAACACATTAAGAGAATAACGACTCTAGACTAACAGTCCATCATGCATGCAACATTATAAACCATGCACAAAATTAGGAGGAAACATCAACTCCACATCAATAAGCTCAATGCAACACAAGAAGGTAGGAACTACATATACAAACTCATTATGCATCATAACTTCAACATTTCTCATAACATTGGAGGAATCACCTTCTCCAACTCAAATCATGCTCATCATAAGCACAATATGCAACTTCTTCATAAAAATACATTAGGCATGTTCAACAATTCAATCTCATGAAGCATATTGACAACTCATACTAAAATGCATATCACAAGAGGAACATAATTTACGTAAACTCATTTTCTCATTTAAACAAGAATTCATCAAGAACATGCATAACATAAGGAGACCATGGAAACATATATTTACACATGACTCCAAAACATCATACAAGCCACAAGGAACTATTGGTCTCAAGCTTGAATAGGAATAGAAGGAAAGAGATAAGGATATCAAAACTCTCAAGAAACCTTACTATTTATCATACTATCCCCTAATTAGGAGTAAACCCAACTAAGGTTAACATGAAAACAACATAGGAACCTCAATAAAACATTCACATATATAAGGAACTATCACTTACCGATGCCTTCATCCGGATGAGCTTCTTTGACCTTGTTAGCTTGAAGCACATAGAAACGGTTTCTCCTTGGAGCACTAGGATCCGGACCATCAAGAGAAGCTTGCTTATCATCCCTTCTTTTTGCCTAGAGTGTTGGGAAATCTGTCATGTTATGACCCTTTTTTCCACAGCCAAAGCACCCATCCGTTGTGGCAAGGCACTTACCCAAATGCTGCTTCCCACACTTGGCACAACTAGACCTCTCAAAAGAAGAACCACTTACATTCCCTCCATGAGATGTAGGGTTAGACACCCTATCATTTTTTACCATTACGGAATCTTGGTTGGAGAACCTCTTCTTGGACCTTGGTTGACTTTATTCATCAGACCTAGACGTCTTCATCTCTCTACTCTTTCTCTCAAGTTTAGACTCCTCAATAGATTGAACATACACTATGAGCCTAGAAATGTTCATATCATCACAGAGCATTGTCGTACGGCACTCTTCCTTAACTAGGTCAGATACACTGGTTACAAACCTACTCATCTGATTTCTAGGGTTGGACACCAAAGATGGAGCATACTTATATAATAGGGTAAATTTCAAGGAATACTCCTCCACACTCATGCTACCTTGTCTAAGGTTGATAAATTCCTCCATCTTAACCTCCCTCTTTTCAACTTAAAGTACCTACCAAGGAAAGCTTTCTTAAACTCCTCCCATTCTATATGACCCGCTTCTATAGGCCTATTACCTTAAAATTAAGTAAACGAAACTTGGGAAACATCCTTCAATTGATAGGAGGCAAGTTCTTCTTTTTCTCTAGAAGTCACCCCCATAGCATTGACTATCTTATACACCTCATCCAAAAAGTTTTGGGGATCCTCTCCCACCTTAGAACCTAGGAACACCGGAGGATTCAGCCTCACAAAATCTCTTAACCTAGAAACCAATGTGCTCTCAATAGCATTCACTCTAGGCCCCACATACCGATTTATTTGGGCCGTCATGGCTTGGGCTAAGGTTAGAAAAGCCGACCTGATCTCTTCATTAGTCATGGCCGGAGCATCAACCGGAACTTGATTATCTTGAGGAACTGGGTCACCTTGAGGACCTTGGGGAGGAACTCCCTCATTCACATTCTCCTGTTCCACTCTACCTGTGGGCGTCCTTCTTGTATTCATATCCTATAAACACAAGTGAAGGATTAGGAAAAGGATATTTAAAGAGCTAAACTCTAAGGCACGACTTTAAGAATATGAACGAAGTGTAACTTCCTAACGTCCTATGGCCTCTCACTCATAGATGTATCGTGACTCACACCGATGAACAAGACTTTACTAGATGTGGTTTGTGAGACATCAATCCTAAAAACCATTCACATAACCTTATTCTATGATACCATATTTGTTACGACCCTGGGCTACACCCCAAAAGCGACACGGCGTACTTAACCCTAAAGTTGTCTGATACAAGACTCATAGCATATTCATTGCATAAGATACTTAGAAATAGTGCGGAATTGAAAACTTTTCTTTTATAAATCCAACAATAGAAGACATTAAAAGCAAGCGGAAGTCTATCATCTCAAATGGCCATCTAAACAATATGTTAAAACAAAATAGGGTCATAACCCTTAACAATCGGAAAACTAACAAATGTCTATTACATGAAAAGAAAGGAAACATCAACTACTTGTCCTCCATCTATGAAGCAATACCACTTAGTCTTGGAGAAACTCAATTCCAAGCTTCAACTAGAGAGAATCACTCAAATACCGGAACCTAAACTTGTAGTAAACATAGAAGAATATGGGTTAGCATAATTAAGTACTATGTATGATAGCCATGCAAAAACATGCTTGAAGCGGACATTTTATTTTAAAGTCATGATATATGCCAATTTGAGAAAACTTTCATGAACATAAGCATAAGAGGCATAATATTCAACCATAACCATTATACAAGTCATTTAACCACATTAGAACATAATCATCATATAAACCATTTCATCACATTAAGCCTTCAACTCAAGTAACCCTCAAGCTATACTTTGTGAAATGTATGGATAGCGTCCCAGACCACCATCCACACTAAAGTACCACCTTAAGGTCACCGAAAGCGAACTTACTATTAGACCTTTCCATCTTTACACAATACTCATACATAAGAGACATAAACCTTTCATAATTCATATCAACACATAAGGACCATTATCTAGGCCAACCCTAAGTCATACTTGTGCAATGTGTAAGTATTATCCCATACTACTACTCACACTAAGTACTCTTTTGGAGCCACCCTAAACAAGGAACATTCATACTCAATAAGTCATGACAAGGAAGTAACTCATTATATAATCCAAGTATAGCATGCATCATTACATTAAATACATAAGTCAACATTCCCCATTAGCTTCATCAAGAACACCTTCATTCATTAGACATTAAACCAACCTTCTACATTAGCATCATCATAAGAGCACATTCATTACATAACCCCTCTCAAAGACTACTTGTGCAATGCATGGATGGCATCCCATACTACCACCCACACTAAGTAGTGCATTATGAAGAAGTCATATTTCATTAACATTCTTTGTGGGGGTAAGCCTTATCCGACATATACCATGTGAGCAATTCATGGAATCCCGGTGTCACTGTTACCGGATAAGAGATTCCTACTTGCCTAAGGTAGGACCATTACTTTTAGCTTAAGTGGATCCATTAGCTAGACCTAGGTGGGAACATAGTTATAGGATAGGGAGATTGCTACTAGATACCACACCTCAACTCACAGATGAACATCCATCTCAAGATATTGTTACTAGATACCCGCCTCAACTTGCAAATGAGCATCCATCTCAATTCATATCCACTTGATGCTAGCATTATTCCCCATGAGGTACTTAACATTTATTACATTCGTCATCATTATGGGATACGAGATTGTTACTAGATACTCTACCTCAATTCATGGATGAGTATCCATCCCAAATCTAATATTCATTCATTGGAAAGCTGATAATTTCAAAGATGAGAATAGCCTTTCACATAAGAATCCCCATATTGTGAGAAAGTCCTTTTACAACATGTCAATATCATTCATTAGAGTACAATTGAGAATAGCCTTATAGTAAGTACTTCATCATTAATATAATCATAGAACTTCCTTCATTAGTCATGTCACGACACGAGTCTACACCTCAAAAGCGACACGGCGTACTTGACCCCGAAGGGGTCTCATACAAGCCTCATAACATTTTCATTGCATAAGATTCTTAGAAATAGTATGGAATTTAAACATTTTCGTTTATAAATCCAACATTCAAAAACATTAAAAGCAAGCGGAAGTCTATCGTCTCAAATGGCCATCTAAACAACATACTTGAAACAAAATAGGGTCATGGCCCTTTACAATCAACAAACTTAACAATAGTCTATTACATGAAAAGAAAGGAAATATCAACTACTTGTCCTCAATCTATGAGGACATACCACTTAGTCTTGGATAATCTAAATTCCAAGCTTCAACTAGAGAGAATCACTCAAATTCCACAACCTACACCTATACTAAAACATAGAGGAATATGGGTTAGCACAATTAAGTACTAAGTATGATAACCATGCAAAAATATGCATAAAACGGACATTTTATTTGAAAGTCATGCTTTTAAGCCAATTTGATAAAACTTCATGAACATAAGCATATGAGGCATAATATTCAACCATAACCAACATACAAGTCATTTAACTACATTAGAACCAAATCATAATATAAACCATTACCTTCACATTAAGCCTTCACCTCAAGTAGCCCTCAAGCTATACTTTGGGCAATGTATGGATAGCGTCTCAAACCACCATCCACACTAAATTACCAACTTAAGGTCATAAAAAGTGAACTTACAATTAAACCTTTCCATCCTTACATAAGAGACATAAACAATACATTAGTCATATCAACACATAAGGACCATCATCTAGGGCAACTCTAAGTCATACTTGTGCAATGTGCCAGTAGCATCCCATACTACTACTCACACTAAGTACTCCTTGAAGACACCATAGACAAGAAATATTCATATTCATTAAGTCATGACAAGGAAGTTACTCATAATACAATACAAGTGTAGCATGCATCATTACATTAAATACATAAGTCACATTCTTCATTACCTTCATTTCATTAAGAGCACTTGAATTCATTAGACATTATATCAACATTCTTCATTAATATCATCATAAGAGCACATTCATTACACTTAACATTATAAAGGAACACACCACAACCTCTCTTAAAGCCTACTTGTGCAATGCATAAATGGCGTCCCATACCACAACCCACACTAAGTAGTGCATTCTTAAAAAGCCATAGTTCATTAACTTTCTTTCTGCGGGTAAGCCTTAACCTACATGGACCATGTGAGCTTGAAATGGAATCCCGGTGTCACCCTCACAAGATAAAGGGATTACTACTTGCCTAAGGTAGGACCATTATTTTATAGCTTAGGTGGATCCATTAGCTAGACCTATGTGGGCACATAGTTATGGAATAGGGAGTTTGCTACTAGTTACCCTACCTCAAATCGCAGATGAGTATCCATCTCAAAAGATTTCTACTAAGTACCCCGCCTCAACTCACGGATGAGCACCCATCTCAAGGCATATCCACTCGGTGTTTAGCATTATTCCCCATGGCGTACTTCACATTCATTATATTAGTTCATTATGGAATACGAGATTGTTACTAGATACTACGCCTCAACTCACAAATGAGTATCCATCTCAAACCCAACATTCATTCAGCGGAAAGCTCATAGATTCAAAGATAAGAATAGCCTTTCACCTAAGAATCCCATATTGTGAGAAAGTCATTTCACAAGATTTCACTATCATTCATTAGTGTATAATTGAGAATATCCTTTCAATCAACCCATCACCATTAAGATAATCATATAAACTTCATTCATTAGTCATTCATGAGTGTGTGTATGTGATTATAACCTTTCACATAATTCATCATCTTTCATAAGTGTTAATAGAGAAAATACATTTAATCATAACACAATTACATTCTAAACATGATCACATTAACTTCATTGGATTCATATACAAGATATTATGATAATAACTCATTTCCTCATACTATGCCTTCAAGGAAATGAATCCCAAATCATAAACACAACAACAATTAACTATAATTAAGGCATGCATTATGATACAATTCAATAACCTAAAGCAATTTAGACATATTCTAGTCATAAGCGTTCATAATTATCAAACACACTTCATAAAGGCAGAATTTAGGAAATTGAGAGAATCCATGGGTTCATAGAGTATTTTCAACATAAATCATCAATCAAACAATAATACAATCATAATATGTTATTAATAACTATTTGAAAACATTTGGTGAAACAACCCATGAGATTGAGTAAAACCCTAGGTTTTTGATAACTTCAAATCACCTGTGGAATTGGCTCCTTGAATGAAAAGTCAAACAAGGATGAAGACTACCACACTTTTCTATTGATTCCCCACGAAATTTGAAGAAGAAACACCTTGAATCCAGAAACCTTAGCTTCAATGGCTCCCTTCTTCTTCCTTGAGTTTAGACACACAAATTTTGAAATGAGGAACTCTTTGTCTTTATTTGGGGAAATGAGTAAATGACTTGTTTTAGGACTTAAAACTAGATATACTATTGATATACACCATTTAAAATCAACCCCACATAATAATTAATAAAAGGGAAATAACTTAAAACTCCCCATTTTAGGCAGCCCCGTCAGGGAGCATGCCCAGCTTAATGGGTCGTGAGGGGCACCACGGCTCGTAGTGGTGCCCGTGGTCCCCTAGGCAGTGTGCCTCTAAACCTTCACAATCCCTCAAGGGCCTAAGGGAGGACCACGAGACCTCCCACGATCTGTGTTCAAGACCACAAGTCGTGGCGATGGTCATGGTCTTGAGGCAGTGGCTTGACAAAGCTGCCTTGCCTCCCCTTGAGGCCAAGTGATCTATATGACAACTTTGACGAACCGTCTAGGGCACCACAGCTCATAGTGGTGCCCGTGGTCTTTGGGGAAATAACTCCCTCATCAAGACACAACCCTCATCATGCTAAGGCAACCCCACGAGCCTTCCCATGGCCCGTGGTCATGACCACGAGCCATGAAGTGGCTCGTGAAGGAGAGCCTTTACTTGGCACCATTCTAGGGCTTACTGCGTATTCAACCACGGGTGGCACCACGATTCGTGGTGGCCACCACGGGTCGTGAAGACCCTCGTGGTCTAGGAAGGCAGTAGCTAGGCCTAGTTTTAGGTAGCCTAGGTTCCCAAACCATGGCCTACACCTAAAACCCTTATCCCTTGCCCTTAACTCTTGACGTTAACCCTCACGTTTAGGCTCTAGATTAACCTATCATTTTACGAGTGGTTACACTATCCCCCCCTTAGTAACATTCGTCCTCGAATGACACTTTAAACACCTTAAGTAATAACGACTCAAGACTAGCAGCCCATATTGCATGACACATCAATATAAATGCATAATCATAGGAGGAAACATAAACTCCACATCTATAAGCTCAATGCAACACAAGAAAGTAGGAACTATATCTACAAACTCATCATGCCCAAAAACATCAACATTTCTCATTTCGTTTGAGGAACTTCCTTCTCCAACTGACATCATGCTCATTACAACATCATAAGGCACATTATGCAATTTCTTCATAAAAGAACATTAGGCATGCTCAACAATTCAACCTCATGAAGCATATAGACAACTCATACTAAATACACATTAACAAGAGGAACAAAATCATGAAAGTCATTAAGAACATGCATAACATAAGGAGATCATGAAAAAACACTTCACACATGAATCCAAAACATGAAACAAGCTACAAGGAACTCTTGGTCTCAAGCTTGAATAGGAATAGAAGGAAAGAGACAAGGACATCAAAACTCTAAACAACCTACTATTCAACATACTATCCCCCACTTAGGAGTAAACCCAACTAAGGCTAACATGAAAAAGAACATAAGAACCTCAATACAACATTCACAACCAAAAGGAACTATCACTTACCGGAGCTCTTAAACTAGGAACGTCCCCATTAAGCAACTCTTGCTCCCAAACAACCTTACCAACACCACTCAAGGTCTCATATAAGTCTACCATACCGGGTCTAAACTCCTCAAACTCACTACACTTCATAAGGTGAGAACATCAAGGAAGCCCAACTCGTGAACATCAAGGACACTCCATGACCTTAGCATATAAGCACATTATCCCCCCCACTAGGGAGTAAGCCTATACAAGCTTTTTTAAACTTCACTTCTTTCCATTCTATGGTTGGAGAAACATCAGTAAACCTTCACACTCATCACCCAAGGTGATTCTAAACCAAGGTGAATTATACTTCTACCTTTCTTAGAGGAGTCTACTCACTTCACACACCTAGGTATTTCTAAAACACCACATTACATCAAGTTTATCAACATACCTCAAAACTCATCATGACTTTCTACCATCAATATACATAACCATAAGGCAACCCATTCATACTAAAGAAAACATCACAATCTATCACCTCAAGTCTAACAAGTAACATAGCCATAATTTGCATCACAACCAACCTTTCTCCCTCACTCCTTCTAGAATAAGCCCTCCAAGTGGTCATACCCTAAAGACCATCGGATAAGGAATAAGAGAAAGACATCTAGAGTTAAACTCTATGACACGACTTGAAGAATATGAAAGAAGCGTAAATTCCTAACGTTCTATTGCCTCTCGCTCATATATGTATCGCGACTCACACTGATGAACAAGACTGTACTAGACGTGGATTGTGAGACATCAATTCTAAAAAATATTCCCAAAACATTATGCTCTGATACCATTTTTGTCACGACCCGAGTCAACACCTCTGAAGCGACACGGCGTACTTGACCCCAAAGGGGTCTCAGACAAGCCTCATAGCATTTTCATTGCATAAGATTCTTAGAAATAGAGCGGAAATTAAAACTTTTATTTTATAAATCAAATAATCAAAAACATTAAAAGCAAGCGGTAGTCTATTGTCTCACATGGCCATCTAAACAACATACTTGAAACTAAATAGGGTCACGACCGTTTACATTCGAGAAACTTAACAATAGTCTATTACATGAAAATAAAGGAAACATCAACTACTTGTCCTAGATCTATGAGGACATACCACTTAGTCTTGGTGAATCTCAATTCGAAGCTTCAACTTGAGAGAATCACTCAAATGTTGGAACCTACACTTGTAATAAAACATAAAAGAATATGGGTTAGCAAAATTAAGTACTAAGTATGATAGCCATGCAACAACATACTTAAAGCATACATTTTATTTGAAAGTCATGCTTTTATGCCAAATAATCATATAAACCATTACCCTCACATTAAGCCTTCACCTCAAGTAACCGTCAAGCTATACTTTGTGCTATGTATGGATAGCATCCCATACCACCATCCACAATAAAGTACCAACTTAAGGTCACCAAAAGTGAACTTACCATTCAACCTTTCCATCCTTGCACAATACTCATACAAAAGAGACATAAACATTACATAAGTCATATCAACATATAAGGACCATTATCTAGGGAAACTCTAAGTCATACTCGTTTAATGTGCAAGTAGCATCCCATACTACTACTCTTACTAAGTCCTCCTTAAAGCGACCATAGAAAAGGAACATTCATATTCATTAAGTCATGACAAGGAAGTAACTCATAATACAATCCAGGTATAACATGCATCATTAAATACATAAGTAACATTCTTCACTAGCTTCATTTCATTAAGAGCACCTTCATTCAATAGGCATTAGATCAACACACTTCATTAATATCATCATAAGAGCACATTCATTACACTTAACATTATAAAGGAACATACCATAACATCTCTTAAAGCCTACTTGTGCAATGCATAGATGGTGCCCCATACCACCACCCACACTAAGTAGTGCATTCTTAAGAAGACACAGTTCATTAACATTATTTGTGGGGGTAAGCCTTAACCAACATAGACCATGTGAGCTTGATATGGAATCCCGGTGTCACCCTCACCGGATACGGGATTCCAACTTGCCTAAGGTAGGACCATTGTTTTATAGCTTAGGTGGATCCAAAAGCTATACCTATGTGGGCACATAGTTATAGGATAGGTAGATTGTTACTAGATACCCCCGCCTCAACTCACAAATGAGTATCCATCTCAAGAGATTGCTACTATTTACGCCCCCTCAACTCACGAAGGATAACCCATCTAAAGTCATATCCACTCGGTGCTTAGCATTATTCCCCATGGAGTACTTCAAATTAATTATATTAGTTCACTATGGGATAAGACATTATTACTAGATACTCCGCCTCAACTCACAGATGAGTATCCATCTCAAACCCAACATTCATTCATTGGAAAGCTCATAGATTCAAAGATAAGAATAGCCTTCCACCTAAGAATCCCATATTGTGAAAAAGTCATTTCACAACCGTCATTATCATTCATTAGAGTACAATTGAGAATAGCCTTTCAATCAACCCATCGTCATTAACATATCATTGAAACTTCATTCATTAGTCATTCATGAGTGTGTGTGTATGTGAGAACAACCTTTTACATAGTCATCATCATTCATAAGTGTTAATATAGAAATAACATTCAATCATAACACAATTACATAGTAAAAATGATCACATTAACTTCATTGGATTCACATTCATGTACCAGATATCATGATAATAACTCAATTCCTCATACTATGCCATTAAGGCCATGAATCCTAAATAATCAACACACCAACAATTCAGTATAATTAAGGCATGCATAATGATACAATTCAATAACCCAAAGAAATTTAGACATATTCCATTTAAAGCTTTCATAATCATCAAACCCACTTCATAAAGGTACAATTTCGGAAATTGAGAGAATTCATGGTTTCATAGAGTATTTTCATCATAAATCATAAATTAAACACTAATACAATCACAATATGTCATTAATAACCATTCAAAAACATTTGGTGAAAGAACCCATGAGATTGAGTAAAACCCTAGGTTTTTTATAACTTCAAATCACCTTTGGAATTGGCTCCTTCAATGAAAATTTAAACAAGGGTGAAGACTACCATACCTTTCTATTGATTCCCCATGAAATTTGAGGAAGAAACACCTTTAATCCACAAACCCTAGTTTCAATGGCTCCCTTCTTCTTTCTTGAGTTTAGAGAGAATTTTTTAACGGAGGAATACTTTGTTTTGATTTGGGGAAATAAGGAGTGAATGAATTGTTTTAGGAGTTAAAACTATATATACTAGTGATATAAACCCTTTAAAATCAACCCCACATACTATTTAATAAAAGGTAAATGACTTAAAACTCCCCATTTTAGAAAACCTTGTCAGGGACCACGCTCAACTTAACGGGTCGTGAGGGGCACCACAGCTCGTGGTAGTGCCCGTGGTCACCTAGGCAGTGTCCCTCTCAACCTTCACAAGCCATCAAGGGCGTAATAAAGGACCACGAGACCTTCTACGATCCAGGGTCAAGACCACGAGTCGTGGTGATGTTCGTGGTCCTGAGGCAGTGCCTTGGCCAAGCTGCCTTGCCTCCCCTTGAGGCAAAGTGATATACACGACCACTTTGACGAACCCTCTAGGGCACCACGGCTCGTGGAGGTGCACGTGGTCTTTGGGGCAGTAGATCTCTTATCTAGCTAAGGCGATCCCACAAGCCTTCCCCTGGCCCATGGTCATGACCACGAGCCGTGAAGTGGCTCGTGAAGGAGAGCCTTGGCTTGGCACCATTCTACGGATTACTGCCTAGCCAACCACGGCTGGCACCATGACTCGTGGTGGCCACCACGGGTTGTGAAGACCCTCATGGTCGAGGAAGGTAGTAGCTAGGTCTAGTTTTAGGTAGCCTAGGTTTCCAAACCATGGCCTACACCCAAAACCCTTATCCCTTGCCCTTAACTTTCGACGTTAACCCTCACATTTAGGCTCTAGATTACCCTATTATTTTTTGAGTCGTTACAATTAATTCATGAGTGTGTGTGTATGTGAGAATAACCTTTCACATATAGCCTCATTATTCATAGGTGTTAATTGAGAAATAACATTCAATCATAACACAAATACATTCTAAACATGATCATAATACATTCATTGAGATCACACACATATACTTCACATCATAATCATACATAGATCCTTCATGAACTTACATTCCAAGGCTATGAACCAACATCAACCCATAAATCTAAGATACAACAATAAAATAGGAAATTGGCATGATTCAATCACTAATTCAATATAAACATCAACTATTCAACATACTTGCATAATCAACCAATTCCTAATTTCAATTCACAACTTAAGAATTTTGGGGAAAACATGGGTTCTAGGAAGAAATCATATTAATTCATCTTTAAATCCATAATTCATTCATAATTCAATGCAATAAACCCTTTGAAAATCGTTTGGAATCGAACCCATGCCAAGATTGAGAACTTGGGTTTTTGGGCAAACATTGGAGACTTGAAATCAACTTTGAAATTGGCTCATTGAAAGAAACTAAATCAAGTATGAAGACTACCATACATTCTATGGAAGAACTCCACAAAAATCCGTTGAAAAACTTGATGTATTGACCTTGGAAGCTTGAATCCTTCACCTCCAATGGAGATTTCTAGAGAGAGAACTTTTGGAGGGGAGGGGAGGTTTCTAATTTGGGTTTTGAAATAATGAATTAAAATTAGAGTTTAATACTTTATAAACCCTTAAAATACTTTAAATAACCAATTAAAACCATCCCCCAACTAAACTAGACTTAACATGAATTTACCAATTCACCCCTACTTGGTCGAGACATTAGACATCACATAGGTGCAAACGACGTCCCCTCACCTACAAACCGTAGGTTGGACTACGCCACATCCTGCAGATCCATGGGTTGGGGCTGCAACATGCCAATGTGGCCCTTGACCTACGGAGGCCACTCACGAGGCGTAGGCGGACCTACGGGGCGTAGGTCATGAGGTTTTGGGCAGTTTTAGGTTTCTTTGCGGTCTTGGGGGTTAGGCTTAGGGTCCTCCTGAAGGACCCCTAGGGTGGTTCTTGGGGGTCGTACCTTGACGTTTAACCCCTAAACCCCTCAGCCATAACTCGGGACAACATTATACAACCTCAAACCGCACAACAACTAAACACACAAATGTTAGGCTCTAGTTTCACCTATTCATTTTACGGGTCGTTACAACAATGCATGAGTGACATCCCATAATACCACTCACACTAAGAATATCTTGACATCAATCTACTCATGCTTACTAATCATAGGTATCATTCTTGACCTACTTCATAAAAACGAGGAACTGTCATCTTGAGTCAATCATGTCATGGAAGGCAACTATAGAAACACTCCAAGCTAAGCATACATCACATAAGAGGATACTACATAAGTAGCTTCAAGTCATACTTGTGCCATGTATGAAGGACATCCCATACTACCACTCACACTAAAAACTTCTTAAGGCTAGCTTACTTTGAGCTTACTATTTATCATTGTAGTCTATCAAAGAATAGCATACTACTAGGCTAGACCTAACTACCACGTAAGGCACACTACCATGCAACCCAAGCTATACAAGGTAGAATACAAGTATTCCAACCTAGCTACCATGCAAACATTCCATATGATGCAAGCTACCTTTAAGGGAGTATGAATCCTCAACCCTAAGCTATCCTTAGAAGAGTATGTTGTTTCAATCCTAAACTATCCTTAGGATAGTATAAATCATGTATCCTCATCTACCATGAAGTGGTCATGGCCTAACCAAGTCATGCTACCATGGAGGCTTTCTAATAATTCTAGTCAAAACTACCTTTAGGAGAGTATAGATCCTCAATCCTAGGCTACCATGACTACTCTAATGCAATCTACCATGAAAAGCATCCTACCAATGCTCATTCAAGCTAACCTTAGGAGAGCATAATTCCTCAATCCCAAGCTACCATGAGAACTACTAACTCATGCTATATAAACAATCTATCCATGAAGGGATCATACCTCACAACTTCAAGATATTCTATTCTAACATACGTTGATTAATTTTAGGTGATTAACCTTTCAATATAGAACCAATCTATGTGACAATACCTTTCACATTCTACATACATGCATTCATATAGTTCTAGGTAGGTCATGTGGGTAAAAGCCTTCCACCACAACACTATCTAATTTGAATATCAATTCTATGCAAGCTATCTCATCATATTAAACTTACTCTATAAGCCCTAGTGCTTAACATTATGACTTCAAGCCCTACTTTCAAGCTTTACTTCACAATCATTATACTAAACTAGATCACATGACATATTAGTCACAAGCCTTAGTCATAGGGAATTCTAAGCATAATTCCTTATAATGTCCCAAATTCAATCATTACAATTCATGATCTATCATACATTCATAAGTATAGTTAAATTCATGATTTCATATTCCCCTTCTTGAATAAGTTCTATACATGATAACAATTTTAGAAGATCTATCAATTTCTCATCAAAATACATAAACCAACATACTTTGATTTCTAGGGTTAACCATGGAATTCAAATGAATTCTTCATAATGTCATGAATAAACATTAAATTAACCATAAATAAGTATTATCCAACTAATTGGAGTCATACCCAACTATACCCACTCATTGGAAGAAACCCTAGTTTAGATTGGGGTTCTTTTTCACAAATTTGGAGAATTTCTAGGGAACTCTATAGGTGGAAAAACCCATAGATGAAAAGCTAAACATACCTTTAATCAAATCCCTAGCACAAGCTCTCAACAATGGACTTTATTCTTAACCCAAGCTTCAAGCTCTATTTTTTTCTTCAATGGAGGTTGTTTAGAGAAAGAAATATTCTTTGGAAGGGATGAAGTTGGGTTTTCTTTGGATTCTTGGGAGAATGACTTAATTTAAGAAAAACTTAGGTCTAAAGAGCTTATATACTCACAAGGAAGGGAATAAAATATTGTAGGGTTAATTTTGGAAAATAACTAAGGACCCTTAAATTTTCAACCCAAAACTTACTAGTCTTCACGACTTACCTCGCCCTTTGCACCCTTTGGCTCGCCAAGGGCACTAGGAGACTCACCTAATGGGCCCTTGGCTCGCCTAAATTTCCAGTAATAACCCTAAAGGGGCAGCTCACTATGTGATGGAGGGGTCCCTTGGGTGATTCGCCTACCCAACCGGTGAGCCCCAACTTAGCTCGCATAAATTTCCAGAACCTAGGCCAAGGGGACAGCCCACTAGGCGACCCCAACTTCACTTTGGCACCTCGCCAAGTCACTTGGGCGATCATGCTGCCCAATCGCTAAAAAGGCCCAAATAAGAACAAGTTCTCCTTCACTCTTCCTTGATAGCCTAGGCCCTTACCCACTCCATAGGCTTGACAACCCCACATGTTAAGACTTAGGTTAATCTATAAGATTACGGGGTCTACTATGTGCCTTGACGTTCAACCACTAAACCCCTCATCCTATCGACGGGAAGTATTGTCTACGAATCTAACCCTCATACCAAACCTTAGAAACCTAATTTAAGGCCCAAGTTTAGTGTACTAGTTTTCGGGACATTAGAATATCTCCCCCTTGGAAACATTCATCCTCGAATGATGATTCTAAACACTTCTTAAAAGAAACGACTCTAGACTAGCAGCCCATCATGTATGCAATACATCTAGATGCACAGAACTAAGGAGGAAAATTTCTACTCCAGGCTAAACATACTCAATGCAACACAAGGGAGTAGGAACTACATCGAACAAACCAAAATGTATAAAATTCTATATCTATTCATTTTCAAGGAGGAACGAACATATCGTAGCTAAAACATGCTCAACACATATTTATGGAGCCTAAATGCAATGTACTCACAAAAGTCATTTATTCAAGGAGGAATCTTTCAACTCCAATCTAAGGCATGCTTATATAATCATCCCATGAAGCTATATGGAACTCTACTCAATGCACTACAACATGAGGAAAACAATGCATACAAGTCATTTCTAACAAGACTTGAGCATTCTCATGAACATGCATATAAGGAAATCATGGCAACACATAATCACAGAATAACCTTCATAGATAGGCACAATATGCCCCCCTTGGAAGAAAGCCTACTCAAGCTTAACATTATTCATACTAAAGACAACTTCAAGTCCAACATAACAAGTCACAAAAGACAAGAAATCCAGAAATCTACTAAAGCATAAAACACATGCCAGAAGGGGCATGAGGAAATCACTCTTGATCTGCTCTAGATTAGAGAGCATAAAACCTATTCTTCTTTTGAGGCTCCACATCCTTACTACTAGTGGAAACTTGCTTACCCTCTCTTCTTGTAGCCTTTGACTTTGGGCAATCTTTCTTCATGTGGCCACTCTCACCACAACTATAGCAACCTTCTCTACCGACTAAAGACCTACCCTCTTTCCTCTTACCACACCTAGCACAAGTGGGCCATAGAGAGTCATTACGTTTCCCTTGTGTCCTAGGGGTAGACACCCTCTCATCCTTATGCTTAGGAGCATTAGAAAAGATATGTCCGGAAAACTTTTATCGATTCCTAGAACGACCATGTCTATCGGACCCATTATGAAAGGACTTATCAGCGTCCATCCTAGACCTCTTTTTCTCCGTAGCTTTCTCCTTCTTTAGTTTTGACTCTTTTATTTGTTGGGAAAACACCGTTAGGCATGAGATATCCATATCATCAACAAGCATTGCCATACGGTATTCTTCTTCTACCATATCGGACACCCCCATCATAAACCTATTCATCAAATCCCTTGGACTTGCTACCAAAGAAGAAGCATACTTACAAAAAAGAGTAAACTTCAAGGCATACTCATTTACACTCATGTTACCTTGCTTAAGATTGATGAACACTTCCAACTTAACTTCCCTCAACTCCCGGGGAAAGAACTTATCTAGAAATGCCGACTTAAATGTTTCCCATTCTATAGGACCCGCTCTATAAGAAAAAGCTTCATTTAAGACCAACATTTAGGGACGAGTTAATAATCTTGTCTCTAAAAGTATATGTATTGGGACGAGATTTTTTTTCGATCCTTAATTATGTATCTTTTAGTGAATATACTAAATCTAGTCTCCAAAGAAATTAATAACTGGTCCCAAATAAAAATTTAGGGGTCTCCTGGAGAGAAAGTGCGGCTACTTGAATATTAAGGAAAAGTCTTATTTTCCCCAAAACCTAGAGACAAAACATAAGTGTAATTAAAATTCTAAAAAAACAAAGACAAAAAATGCTTTGTTTCTCAAAACATTGTTGCGAATAAGAAAACCCTAGCAGCATCTTCCTAGCACCGATCTCAGCATAGCTCGTAGCTCTTAGCATTTCATCTGCGTTTTCTCAAAACAGAGATAGCACAGGTCTGCCTAGAAGCGATCTCAACTCAATCTCTATTTTCTATCTTACTCGAATCTCAGGTATGCCCACCTTCGTGAGTTGATTTTTTTCATCTCTAAATATGATTTGTTGTTTGTTTTGTGCAATTTATAATTCCTCTTGTTTGATTTACTCTTTTACATTTGGACTAGCTGGTCGTTTTTTTAAAGTATATTAAAGTTTGTGCTGTGATAAGATCCAAAATATGAAAGGGATCAATCCTAAGAGAATAGTGTGTTCTTAACAGTAGAAATCGCAGCTAAATGAACTAAAATAGTGTTTGAGAGACTATATAGAGAGTTGTATTAAACTTGAGAAATTCATTATGAATTACAAGTGAAGTAATTGTTTCGATTTTTAGACTTGCAGTGAAAGAAAATAGTTGATGTTGTTCAACAGATCCATGTGCGTAGTCACGTGCCACTAGTTCCTAACAAATTTCTATCTAACTTAAAAAATTAGGAATTGCAATTGCACTATTATAAAGTTATCTAATATAAATGGATCATATAATAGTGTATTTTGTATGTCTAAAGAATCAATTATATTTTACAATCTAATTAACCCGAATTGATGCAAATTACCTTCTATGGTGTTGCACATCAAAGGCAGAAACAATTATAGTTCCATTTGGGTTTGAAACATGGAAACTTCGATTAGCACCATATATTCTTCCACTCATGTCAAACTGAATATATGTTTTCTGTCTACTATAATCTTATGTATGGCTCCTCTTTTGCGAGTTGATTTTTATTTTCTTCTCTAATTTGGTGTGTTGTTTGTTTTCTTCGAGTTACTCTTCTTGTTCAGGTTACTCTTCTTCTCTTAGATAAGCTGCTCGTGTATTTTAAATGTGATAAGATCCCAGAAATGAAGGGGATCAATCGTGGAGAGGTTAGTGTTCCTAAATAGTAAGAGAACAGTGAACTTTTCTTGAACAGAGGCACTCGCAGCTCAATGAGAACAAATAATGTTCTGATAGAAGATAGAGCGAGTTGTATTAAACTTGAGAAATCCATCTTGAATAACAAGTGAAAAATTGTTCAACTTTTAAGGCCAGCATAGAAGGCGGGAAAAGGGGTTGAAGTTGTTAAAAATTATCCACTTGCGTAGTAACACGCCACTAATTCCTAACAGATTTCTATCTGACTAGAATAAATTAGGAATTGCAATTGCACTATTATAAAGCTATCTAATATAAATGGATCATATCATAGTGTATTGTGTATGTCTAAAAAATCAATTATATTATTTTACAATCTAATTAACTCAAACCGATGCAAATTACTTCCTATGGTATTGCACATAAAAGGTAGAAACAATGGTAGTTCTATTTGGGTTTGAATCTTTTAGAACTCGAGATCTTTCAAGAAGATAAGTTCTAATAGTAGCACCATATATTCTTCCATTCTTGTCAAACTGAATATATGTTTTCTATCTAATATAATCTTAGGTATGCCTCCTCTTTTGCGAGTTGATTTTTGTTTTCTTCTCTTATTCGGTGTGTTGTTTGTTTTCCTCGAGGTACTCTTCTTGTTCGAGTTACTTTTCTTGTTTAGGTTACTCTTCTTCTCATAGTTAAACTGCTCGTCTATTTCAAAATATATTTAAGTTTGTAGTTTGATAAGATCCCAAAAATGAAGGGGATCAATCGTAGAAGAACTTAGTGTTCCTAAATAATAAGAGAACAGGGAACTTTTCTTGAACAGAGGCACTCACAGCTCAATGAGCTAAAATCATGTTCTGATAAAAGATAGAGTGGGTTGTATTACATTTGATAAATCCATCTTGAATAACAAGTGAACTATTGTTCACTTTTAAGGCTAACAAAGAAGGCGGAAAAAGTGGTTGAAGTTGTTAAAAATGGATCAACGTTTGTAGTAACGTGCCTCTAATTCCTAACAGATTTCTATCTAAGTAAAGAAAAACTAGGAATTGCAATTGCACTTATAAATTTATCTAATATAAATGGATCATATCATAGTGTATTGTGTATTTCTAAAAAATCAATTGTAGTTTACGATCTAATCAACTAGAACTGATGCAAATTACCTCCTATGGTGTTGTACATAAAAGGTAGAAACAATGATAGGTCCATTTGGATTTGAAACTTTGAAAACTCGAGATCTTTCAAAAACATAGGTTCTAATAGCAGCAACATATATTCTTCCATTCTTGCCAAACTGAATCTATGTTTTCTGTCAACTATAATCTTGGGTATGCCTCCTCTTTTGCGAGTTGATTTTTATTTTGTTCTCTAATTTGGTGTGTTTTTTGTTCGCTTCGTCTAACTTTTTTGTTCGAGTTTTTCTTCTTTCTTAGGTTACTGTTATTCTCTAAGATAAGCTGCTCATTTATTTTAAAATAGATTTAAGTTTGTAGTGTGATAAGATCCCAAAAATGAAGGGGATCAATCGTAGGAGAACTTAGTGTTCCTAAATAGTTAGAGAATAGTGAACTTTTCTTGAACAGAGCCACTCGCAGCTCAATAAGCTAAAATAATGTTGTAATAGAAGATAGAGCGAGTGGTATTAAACTTGAGAAATCCATCTTTAATAACAAGAGAACTATTGTTCAACTTTTAAGGCTGACAGAGAAGGCGGGAAAAGTGATTAAAGTTGTTAAAACTTATCCACGTGCGTAGTAACGTGCCACTAATTCCTAACAGATTTCTATCTAACTAGAATAAATTAGGAATTTCAATCACACCATTTGATAGTTATCTAATATAAAAGATCATATCAGTGTATTGTGTGTGTCTAAAAATGTAGTGAAGATTTTCAACCCTCTCATGTTTTTCAATATGTTTTGTAACATGGCATCTTAATCTAAAGAATCAATCCTAATTTTAGAATCAAATTAACTCGAACTAATGGAAGATGTAAAAAGAAATTGAATTGATACAAATTACCTTCCATGGTACTGCACATAGAAGGTAGAAACAGTGATCGTTCCATTTGGGTTTTTAACTTGGGAAACTCAAGATTTTTCAATAAGATACATTCTAATATATAGTTGCACCATATATTCCTTGATTGTTGTCTAACTGAATCTCCACAAATTAACCAAAACAACTTTAAATAATAGATTTTAAGTATCTTTTAGAAGGAAAATGATTCATCTAAGTGTTGCAGCAATATGAGTCTATTTTTTATCGGAAGCAATCGTAGAGTAGTATATCTCATCTGAATTGTTATTTCTACCTGTTTTGACATTGACAAATAATTCAAGTAATGGATGACTGAAGATATAACATGAATAATGAGTTAAGAGAATACTATATCCAAACAGAGAATGATCTAATTGAAATAGATAGAGACAATGAATGCAACTTTTTCTTGAAAATCGAGTCGACGAAGCCTACTTAGATGAGGTGAAATAGTTCTTGAATTATGCTATTTCCAGTATGAGAGAAGAAAATAAAATACTATGTCCATCTTCTGGTCAATTTATTATCTTCTATCTATTTGCTGATGAGTTGTGGTCTGAGCACCTTCTTCCATTCTCCAGGTGCCGTAAGGAAGGGACGAGAACAAGAACTTACAAACTTAATCATGTCGTCTAGTCAACGAAAGGGAGCGATACACAGGAACTTTTATGGTTCTAAAGCTAGCCTATGTGAAAGTTAAGACTCCATTTCCTCCATTTACCAATCAACTTAAGAAATACATCAAAGAAGTCAAATCAAGTAAGTCTTTTCAAAACTATTGAGATTTTAATTGCATAGATACCAGACTATTATCTTGTGTCTTTAAGATTCAATTTCGTAGCTTTGTGTCAAATAGAATGGATGGTTTTGGGAGGTCAGGTATCAATTTCGATTTCCTTTCAATTAATACTACATGAAAGAAGCAGTAGAAATATAAAAAACCAAGCTAAGTTGAAGATGTTTCATCATATTAGTACCAATCCTATTAGAGAGATTATTAATCTGCATGTATTATAAAAATAATAATTCTACATGTATAGTTGCATGCATGTGTTTTTCCTTTGTTTTTTATTTTCTACATGTACAGTTATTTCTGAAGTACTATACTGCATTCATCATGGTAGTAGTGGAGATGTGTCAGGTCCATTTTCTTTAAATTGTCATATAGTTGAAGAATTTCTGCATGGTGGCTTACATTTCTATGATTATTGAAAGCATATCTCATTTTAGGCCCTCATTTTACAGTTCATTGTCGATAACAACTCCCTACAGTGTGGTATCTCATTGAAGAATATCTCATTTCAGCTTCCCAAATTTCTAGTTCATTGTTCATAACAACTCCCTACAACTACGAGGAAACCATAACAAATTTCAATCATGAACGAATTTGGTTCAGATTTGAAATTTTAGACTTGGAGTTCTGATAGGACGTTTTAGACTTGAAGTTATGATAGAAAGCACTTGAACTCTTTTTTCAGTACTTTAATCATCTAAGAGCATTTAGCAGCATTGTGTTTATGCATGTTATTTATCTCTTTTTCTTTTTTATTTTGGGGAGAGGGAAAGTTATGTAGTATCTGGTCTATGTTCTGAATGTCTACTATTGCAAAATCTTGCAGTCCAGTACAAGAAGTGGTAGATTCTTGCAAGACTGGTGCTGCAACAAATGTAATATTTGGATTGGCTCTTGGATATAAATATGTTATCATTCCCATATTTTCCATTGCTGCTTCTATATAAGTGAGCTTCAGCTTAGCTTCTATGTATGGCATTGCAGTCGCTGCTCTGGGAATGCTTAGCACTATAGCCACTGGGCTCATAATAGATGTTTATGACCCTATCAGCGACAATGCTGGTTGTATTGCAGAGATGGCTGGAATGAGCCATAACATTCATGAAAGGACTGATGCTCTTGATGCTGCTGGGAACACAACAACTGCAATTGGCAAGGTTAGATAAGTCTCCTTCTAATCTGTAGCATTAACCTTGCTCTGTTTATCCAATTATGCTACCATTTAATTCATAGAGTCGCAAATGCTAATCAGTGGAAAATTGAGTGTTTCCTGATCTCTATAGAATTTCTTTCCAATTATATGTGTCCTTCACACCTCTTAACTAGAAAGTTTCAGCAACTGTAATTGATTAGAATTTAGATCTAAAATCAGACCTCTATCATTTTTCTACTAGTTCCTTGCGGAATTGCCTCTATTGTCTTCTCTTGATACAACGCATACTCGCTGAATTTTAGAGTTTTTTTTGCGATAAGCAGTATAACTAATATTACTCCTTATCTATACCAATAGTTACTTATGGTCTTTTAAAAAAATTTGTACTTACAGATTTTGAAGATTGAAGTTACAAGTGAAGATGCAAGTTTAGAAGATGCAAAAGACTATTATTATTTTGCTATGGAAGTTATGCAAAACTTGATATCATAGTCTTGCTTGAGATGTTGATAAGCTAAGATTTTTTGTTAAGAAAATATTGAAATTAACATCATGGGATGTGACCCAATTTTTATATTTATATCAGCCTTTTGTTTGGAATTTTTTTGTAGCAATCTTATGTTTATTGATAAATATTTTTAATTTTGTGATACGAATCGTAAGAAACATTAGCGGTCAATTACAGACCAAAAATGTTGCTCGTCCCTAAAAGTTCATCTAGGACGAGACAATTTCTCGTCCCTAAAAGTTAATTTAGGATGTGGTAACTACTAGTCGCAAAAAAGTGATCTACGACGAGGTAGTTTCTCGTAACTAAAGGGATTTAATGACCAGAAAATAACTAAATTTTAAAGAAGAAAATCAACTATTTGGGATGAGATATATGGTCTCTAAAATTATTTTTGTGACCAGCTTTGCTTCTGTCTCTAAAAACATTTATGGACCAGCTAACAAAGCCCGTCGCAATTGACCTTTAGCGAAGAGGCCTATTAGGACGGGTGGCGACAATCCTTTCCTTGTCGCAATAGACTATTTGGGACCAGATTTGGACTTTTTGGGACCAGATTTCCCTCCTTAGAGGGTGTTTTTCTTATAGTGCGGCCTACTATCTTTTCATTGTTCATACCAAATTTGGGCAATATCCTTCAATTGATAAGCGGCTAGTTCAACTTTTTCTATAGAAGTCACCCCCATTATAGCAAGTGTCTTATTAACCTCTTCTATGAATCCATTTGGATCTTCTTCCACCATGGAGCCACTAAACTCCAGAGGGTTCATCCTAAATAACTCTCTTATCCTAAATGCACCCATCCCCCTTATTGGGTTTGCCGGAGCCACCACCTCTCTATTAGCTTGCGCCATCAAGGCTTGAGCCAATAATTGCATAGAAGCCCTAAACTCCGTAAGAGTGGCATTTCCAATTGGAGGGTCATTTGGAACTTGAGGAGGAGCTTGTGAAGGAACTTGGAGAGGAACTTCATAGTCCATATTTTCTTCCTCTTCCCTCATAGCATTATCCCATATATTATCCATACCGTGAAAAACCATGGGCACTAATCAGAAAAAGGGCCTACTAAAGCCAAACTCTATGGAACGACTAACAAAATGAATAATTGAGATTTCCTAAACATCCAATATCCTCCTATACGTAAATGTGGTGTGCTTCACATTTATGAATAAGACCCTACTAGACGTGGTTTGAGACAATCCTATAACCATTCTAAATCTTGTGCTCTGATTACCAAGTTTGTCACGACCCAGGGGTACCCCCTAGACATAACCTGGTGTACTTGACCCCGAAGAGGTCTCATACAAGCCCTTAGCATAATCATAACATAAGAAAACAGAAAAGTACAGGAATATTTAAAATTTCTTTAAAACCAAGCAATCGAAAATATTTTCTAAAGCAAGCAGAAGTCTTTACTAAAACTTTGTCTCAAACCATCTATTAAACTCTAGAATAAAAGTCTTGGAACGCAGCCCATATAAAAGTCTAAAACATAAAGAAATGACATAAAGGGAACATAATGGGTTTGTCCTCAAAGCTATGAGGACTCACCAAATCTTCTAGTCTTCTTGCACCTTAGGAACCTAGCCTTCAAGCAACTAAATCTCTGAAACCCTACATTTGAGAAGAATGGAGGCAATATACGTTAGTACAAAATGTACCAAGTATGAAATCTAGCAAAATATCATAAGAGAATCTCAAAATGGTTAGTCAACATAACACATAAACATAAGATATAATAACATATTCATAGCATAATCTCCAAAATTAGGATCATATCAGAACAATTCAACATAAGACACAGTTAATGAGCATAGGAGATAAATCATGTTCATGGCATAGTCTTAACTTAGGCTTTCATATTTACATGCTTCAACCTTTAATGGTCATATTACAAGAGAACTACTTCACAAGCCACCTCTATGCATACTTGTGCAACGCAAGAATAGCATCCCATAATACTATCCAAGCTAAGTACATCATCATTCTGGGGCATAGTTCACATTCATAGTCAAGACCTAGGTTTTCATGTCATAAGAGCACTTCTATTCCTGAGTAACCTCAAGACACACTTGTGCAATGCATGAGTGGAATCCCATAATACAACCCACACTAAGCATATCTTGACATCACTTTATTCATGCTTTCTAATCATAAATGTCATTCTTGACTTACTTCATAAATACAAGAAACTATCATCTTGAGTCAATCATATCATGGAAGGCAACTATAGCATCAATACAAGCTAAGCATACATCACAGAAGAGAACACTTCATAAGTAGCTTCAAGTCATACTTGTGCCATGTATGAATAGCATGCCATACTACCATTCACACTAAGTACTTATTTGCTAGCTTACCCAATGCAAACTATTTATCATTCTAGTCTATCAAAGAATAGAACACTACTAGGCTAGACATAACTACCATGAAAGGCAAACTATCCTGCAACACAAGATATATAAGGAAGAATACATGTATTCCAACCTAGCTACCATGCAAACATTCAATATGATATAAGTTATCCTTAGGGGAGTATGAATCCTCAACCCTAAGCTATCCTTAGTAGAGTATGAATCCTCTATCCTAAGCTACCATGAAATGGTCTTGGCCTAACCAAGTCAAGCTACCATGAAGGCATTCTTGCAATGCTAGTTCAAGCTACCCTTAGAAGAGCATAAGTCCTCAATCCGAGGCTACCATGCCTATCCTAATGCAGGCTACCATGAAAAGCATCCTTGCAATGCTAGTTAAAGCTACCCTTAGGAGAGCATAATTCCTCAATCCCAAGCCACCATGAGAACTACCAACTCATGCTATCATACAAGCTATACATGAAGGGATAATATGTCACAACTTCAAGCTATCACAGTTCATTCATACTTTGATTCATTTTAGGTGATTAACCTTTCAATTAGAACCATTCTATGTGAGAAAACCTTTCACATTCTTCATAAATGCATTCATATAGTTCTAGGTAGGTCATGTGGGTAAAAAAACTTCCACCACATCTCTATCTACTTTGTATATCCATTATATGCAAGCTATATCATCATATTAGACTTACTCTATAAGATCTAGTGATCAACATTATGACTTCAAGCCCTACTATCAATATTTACCCCACAATCATCATACTAGACTAGATCACAAGACATATTAATCATAGGCAATTCTAGGCATAATTCATCATAAAGTCCCAAATTCTATCATTTCAATTCATGGTCTATACATGCATAAGCCTAGTTCAATTCATGATTTCATATTCCCATTCTTGGATAATTTTTATTCATGGTGACAGTTCTAGATGATATATCAAGAATCATCAATTTCTCATCAAAAGACTTAAACCCACAAACTTTGATTTCTAGGGTTAATCATGGAATTCAAATAAATTCTTCATAATATCATGAATCAACACTAAATTAATCATATATAAGTATTATCCAAACAATTAGAATGATACCCATCTAAAACCCACACATTGGAAGTAACCCTAGCTTAGATTGGGGTTCTTCTTCACAAATTAGGAGAAATCCTAGGGGACTCTATGCGTGGAAGAACCCATATATGATAAGATAAACATACCTTAATCAAAGCCCTATCACAAGCCTTCAACAATGGAGCAAATAGAGGTCTTTCTAGAGGGAGATATTTGAGAGACGAGTGATTTGGAGTTTTAATTTGGGTCTTGTGAAAAGTGACTTAAAATGGGGGCTAATGACTTAAAATACCTTAAATAGGTGAATAACACTCATATAAAATGACCCATTAATTAACTAAACGTTTCGAAAATTACTAATTAACCCCTAACTAGGCAGCCCCTTGCCAGGGGTCACGGCCCTCTTCACAAGCCGTCAAGGGCACCACGGCCCGTGATGGTGCCCGTGGTCACTTGACCAGTAGCTCCCTTTGACAAGACAACTCCTATAATCCTAAGGCATGACCACGAGTCTTCCCACAAGACGTGAAGTGGCTCGTGGTCCCTTAGGCAGTACCTATGTTACACCCCAGAAACTAGTAGACCTAACTAGAGCCATAAGTTAGGGTTTTAGAGTGTGATGTTGAGAATTAGAGTCGTAGATGAGACTTTACGTGCTTGGAATGAGGGATTTAGTAGTTGAACAACAAGGTGTGTGTTAGACCTCATAGCTTAGAAGACCATTTAGAGTTTGGTTGAGCATGGGAAGGGAAAGTGCCAAGGAAAAACGGCAAGCCCAAGCCAAGGGGACAAGGCTGCCCAACCTTGGCAAGCTACAGCCCAAGGGGTTCACGACCACCTTCACGACCAGTAGTTACATACTTCAAGATTTAGTCTTTCATATTACAAGATGACTACTTTACAATCCAACTCAAATTATACATGTGCAAGGCAAGAATAGCATCCCATAATACCATCCAAGCTAAGTACCTCTCTTTGGTCATTCTTTGGCATAGTCTACATTCATAGTCAAGACCTAGGTTTTCATATCATAAGAGCACTTGTACTCGTAAGTAAACTCAAGGAACACTTGTACAATGCATGAGTGGCATCCCATAATACCACTCACACTAAGCATATCTTGACATGACTTTATTCATGCTTACTAATCATAGGTGTCATTCTTGACCTACTTCATAAAGAGAAGGAATTATCATCTTGAGTCAATCTTATCTTGGAAGGAAAATATAGAAACAATCTAAACTAAGAATATATCACATAAGAGGACACTTCATAAGTAGCTTAAAGTCATACTTGTGCCATGTAAGAACGGCATCCCATACTACCACTCACACTAAGTACTTCTTTAGGATAACTTAATCAATGCTTACTATTTATCAGAATAGTCTATCAAAGATTAGCACACTACTAGGCTAGACCTAACTACCATGGAAAGCACCATACCATGCAACCCAGCTATACAAGGTAGAATACAAGTATTCCAACCTAGTTACCATGCAAACATTCCATATGATGCAAACTACCCTTAGGGTAATATGAATCCTCAACCTCAAGGTACCCTTAGGAGAGTATGGTGTCTTAATCCTAAGCTATCCATAAGAAAGTTTAAATCCTCTACCCTAAGCTACCATGAAGTGGTCTTAGCCTAACCAAGTCATGCTACCATGGAGGCATTCTAATAATGCTAGTCCAAGCTACCCTTAGGAGATTATAGATCCTCAATCCTAATCTACCATGCCTACTCTAATGCAAGCTACCATGAAAATCCTCCTACCAATGCTAATTCTATCTAACATTCGGAGAGAATAATTCCTCAATCCCAAGCTACCATGAGAACTACTAACTCATGCTATCTAAACAAGCTATCCATGAAGGGATCATACGTCACAACTTCAAGATATTCTATTCTGACATACTTTGATTCATTTTAGGTGATTAACCCTTCAATATGGAACCAATATATGTGAGAAGAGCTTTAACTTTCTACATACATGCCTTCATATAATTCTAGGTAGGTCATGTAGGTAAAAGCCTTCCACCACAACACTATCTAATGTGAATATCAATTCTATGCAAGTTATATCATCATATTAGGCTTACTCTATAAGCCCTAGGGATCAACATTATGACTTCAAGCCCTACTTTCAAGATTTACTTCACACTCATCATACTAAACTAGATCACAAGACATATTAGTCACAAGCCTTAGTCATAGACATTTCTAAGCATAATTCATCATAAAGTCCCAAATTCAATCATTACAATTCATGATTGATCATACATCCATAAGTCTAGTTCAATTCATGATTTCATATTCCCATTCTTGAATAAGATCTATCAATTTCACATCAAAAGACATAAACCCAAAAACTTTGATTTTTAGGGTTAACTATGGAATTTACATAAATTATTCATAATATCATGAATAAACACTAAATTAACCATAAATAAGTATTATCCAACTAATTGGAGTCATACCCAACTATACCTACTCATTGGAAGAAACCCTAGCTTAGATTAGGGTTCTTCTTCACAAATTTGGAGAATTTCTAGGGGACTCTATCGGTGGAAGAATCCATAGATGAAAAGCTAAACATACCTTTAATCAAATCCCTAGAACAAGCTCTCAACAATGGACTTTGTTCATGACCCAAGCTTCAAGCTCTATCTTCTTCTTCAATCAAGGTTTTCTAGAGAGAGAAATATTTTTTGGAGGGGATGAAGTTGGGTTTAATTGGATTCTAGGGAGAAAGACTTAATTCAAGAAAACTTAGGTCTAAAGAGCTTATATTCTCATTAGGAAGGGAGTCAAATAATGTAGGGTTAACTTTGGAAAAGAACTAAGGACCCTTAAAGTTTCAACACAAAACTTACTAGTCTTCACGACCTACCTCGCCCTTTGCATCCATTGGCTCGCCAAGGTTACTAGGCGCATCGCCTAATGGGCCCTTGGCTCGCCTAAATTTCCGGTAAGCTCCCTAAAGGGGAAGCTCACTAGGTGATGGAGGGGCCCCTTGGGCGATTCCCCAACCCAACCGGCGAGCCTCAACTTAGCTCGCACAAATTTCAAGAACCTGGGCCAAGGGGACATCCCACTAGGCGACCCCAAGTGCACTTTGGTGCCACGTCAAGTCACTTAGGCGATCATGCTGCCCAATCACCAACAAGGCAGAAAGAAGAACAATTTCTCCTTTCACTCTTCCTTGATAGCTTAGGCCCTTTCCCACTGCCTAGGCTTGACAACCCCACATGCTAAGACTTAGGTTTATCTATAAGATTACGGGGTGTAAGACATGCCTTGACGTTCAACCACTAAACCTTTCATCCTATACACAGGAAGTCTTGTATATGACTCTAACCCTCATACCAAACCTTAGAACCCTAATTTAAGGCCCTAGTTTAGTCTACTAGTTTCCGGGGCATTACACTTCACCCCGCTAGACCAAATATATAATCCACACAATCCAACAATTTAATCCGCTATTGACACGGGACCATGTGAGCTATAACATTATCCCCTGGTGTCTCCCACACAAAAAAAGGTTGTCCTACTTTCCAAGGTAAGGACCATGAAATTCTAGCTTATGTGGATCAACTATCTAAACAACTAATAAGGACACATAGTTAAGGGATAAAGAGTTTGCTACTAGAAACCCTACCTCTACTAACAAGAGAGCTTCCATCTCAAGAGATTGCTTCTAGAAACCCGGCCTCTACTAACAGGAGAGCTTCTAACTCAACATCAATATCCTCACGTTGCTAAGAATAAATCCCACATAATACTATTTTGTTACTTATTCTCATTATCCAGGAAAAGGTGTCCTTTGACAACTAATCCAAGCTAGTTCATTAGGGTAGATCTTACTCTTTGATTAAATTAGGTGACAAAGCCTTTCAATCTAAGAATTCTTTCTATAAGAGAAAACCTTCAAATGATGCTAGTATGTGTTTATGATAATGCCCTTTCAACAACACAACAACAACATCATCATTGGTAGTTTATTCTTAAAGAACCTTTAACACATTTTCATAGATTTCATAAGAATTGCATAAGTCCATAATTTACCTCTTGAGGTTCAAAAGGCACTTTCAATCATCACTACTTAGAAAAATTGATTAGATGTGGATTTCATCATAACTTCATGTAAAACTAGTAATACATGCTTATTTTCATAAAACAATTCCTTTTAGATCAAAATCTCACATCATATGATTCATAACTTGAAAATAGGGAAATTAAATGGGTTCATGAAGAAATCATCATAAAATCATTGCATTTCATAAATTTGTGAATAAAAGATCATAATTCAATCATTTGATTTAATAATGAAAAGAACCCATGACAATTGAGGAAAACGCTAACTTAATTGGGGAATTCTACCTTTTGAAATAGAGGAATTTGGGAACTCCATGGATGGAAGGAATCCATAGATGAAAACTTTCATACCTTGAATCCAAATGCTAGCCTTCAATTGAGGAATGGAGACCTTATCTTGAAACCCTAGGTAAATCCTCCTCCTCCTCCTCCTCCCTTCTTCTTCTTCTTCTTCTCCTTCTCCTTCTCCTTCTCCTTCTCCTTCTCCTTCTCCTTTTCCTTCTTCTTCAATTTCTAGAGATATGATTATTTGAGAGGAAATTTGGTTTTATTTTGTGTATTTGGAAGAATAAAGTGAATGGGTTAATTTGGGTTAGAAAATACATTTATAGGGGTCTTAGTGAAGGGTAAAACGACATAGTATATGAACTAATTAGTAAAAGACCCAACTACCCCTTAACTTAACTAGCACTTGTGACCTACGAGACCCTATTGACGGACCGTGGTCAGGACAGTGGACATTCTTGCACGACCGTCGATGGCAGGAGGAAACATGATTTTAGGGCTTCGAACCACGGACCCCCCAACCACGGATTATGGTCTAACCAATGGTGTGTTGGTCATGATGTGGTTCTTGAACTTTAGAAAACTGCTAGGCAAGCCAACCACGGATCACACCTACGATCCGTGGTCCCTTCCATAGGCCATGGGTGACCGGTGTGGTTTGACACCTACAACATCTGGAAAGCTGTTATTTGGCCTTTTTCTAATACGGGGTGTTACAATTTCTATACTAGCACATATGAGGATAATTATACAAATTTAATGTAATGTAATGAACATATAATAAAGAAATTCGACACACTAGGAAGAGGGGAAAAATATTTTTAGCTATTTGGAGATCGTACGCTGCCACTATGTTTCCTTTATTAGGAATAGAACTTAGGAAATTCAGTACATTGTTATTTATCGCAAATACATATTTCATGCCAAGGATATGAAATCGAATAGCCTTACATACCTTGCTATACAATTTAAAAAGTATGTCTTAAGCTCCTTCTCTTCAGATTACTAATCTACAATAAAATAAGTTGTAAGACTAGTATTAGTAGTAAATCAACCAATTTGAGCTAATTGATCTCACCAAAATAGTAACCAAAAAGTAAGAATGCAATTTATCTAGCAAATGCTTTATTTCCTTCCCTTTCGATTTAATAATGTCTATATACTACACAACCTTCTTATCACGTCCTCCCTAAAACTCCCTGCAATATCTAAGCCCTTTAACGTCTCCATAACTTTTCCACACATCCAGTTACATCCCTTAACATAATATACATTAAGCAGTCCTTAAACATAATAATATAATAGAATCAATATGAATCAAAATATCTAATCACCAGCACTTGAAGAGCTAACATTCCTTTTAAAATGCTCAAACAAGCTCATAATTGGATTTAAATTGGACTCCCCTCCATGGATGATCCTACATGAACTAACCACCAGAACATCCTTCCTAATTTTATAGCAGGTAAAACGAGCAATTTCCAACTCACTAACACATACAAAATGTCCTCATAAACTGAAGGACAAAACGGAGAACATTGAAGTAGCTTACCTTGCTAGACAAAACTACCACTTGCTAAGACTTGGATTCATCAAGGTAAAGGTTATACTCCTTAAATTGTCTTAATTATACCTTCCAATAGCTTGAACTCAATAATATTAAACAACCCTAATGGTATTTAATGGTTCTTGTATTAAGCTTAGAGGGACAAGAGAGAAAGCTCTAGAAAATCGGATTTTTGTCAAACTAAAAAAAACACTGATATCAATCCTTTTTAAAGGGACCTACTTTGGCCGACTTTCTAACTAATTTTGGGCGATAATTAATCAAGTAGGTTATCCACCTACTTGGACTTTTCACTTGGACATTTTTGAACTTAAGAACATTGTGCCTTGTCTGTCCATTTTCCACTCGTTCTTTTACTCAACTTGGGCCATATTAATGCAAGTAGGTGGTAGTGTACTTTGCTCAATTACATGGTCCAAAGAATCTTTGTAGGTGATTCACCTACTTTGTCCTTTGGGCTAGTCAATAGGTCAAAATAGATTATGCACGTACTTGTAAGCTACTAGCTTTGTTAAGTCAAGCAAGCAACCTACTTATTTTATTTAATTTTCTAAATCCTAATTCCTTTAGCTTAAACTTAACACTTCACCTTAAACTTTAATCTCAAATACGACCTTACTATCTCAAGTTTAAATGCTTTCGTCGGAGTTGACTTGGTAATTACATATTGAAACATGCAAGGCAAACAACACTTTTTGATCTATTTTAAACCAACACTACTCATGTAAAAAATATGGTCCCTCACCTATAACATAAGTTTATATCAAGTCATATGAATAAAATTAGAATATCCAGAATATTGGACATTACACTGAGACTTCTAGGCTAATTCTGAGCCCACTTATGGTTTTCAGTTTAAATAGAGATGGGTGCGGGATACACTTTCTATAAATACAACCTCATATGGAAGTTTTGACTTCTCTGTTGAGTCCAGAATGTCAAATTATACCGGGTTGCATATCTCATTTGTGCCGATGGGGTTCCGAACAAATCCTTAGCCCCCATAGATCACCATCCAACACTTAGTTCTATCTTATATTATAAGTGATATATTTGACTTGAATGCGTATATACACCATAGATCACCACCCCACACTTAGATCTTTTGTTCATCCTTCAAAAATTTGTCTCATCAGTACTACTTAGATAGGATTAATGAGAATTTGGTTTGCATAGAGAAATTAATCATGATATTAAATTAACTCATTCAAACTTTATCAAATCAAATATTGTTCAGGTAAACACCACAACTTCTAAACCTATAACACCTAAAAAATTAGAAGTCAAGTAAAGGAGAAAAGTGGAAGGCCACAAGCCCATGTTGCCTAGCCACTAGTCTAGGGACCACGATTGTCGAAATGGCTCTTCGACCCCTAGATGGCTCGTGTGGGCCTCCATATGGAGGTTCGCATCACCTGTAAGTCAGGGGCAATTGGGTCTTTTCCTAAATATTTTATATTGATACTATCTAATTTTTCCCATGCCTAGGACCCCTATATAAGTAATTTTAACCAAAAATTCAACCCATTGTCTCAAAATTCCAAAATAAAACCAAGTTCTTCATGTCCCAAATATTTCTCTCTCTAGAAACATGAAGAAGAAGAAGAAGAAGGGTTCAATCTAGGTTTTCAAAGAAAGTTTCCATTGCAAAATTGAATGCAAACTTTTTGCATTGAAGTATGATAGTTTTCATCCATCGATTCCTTCCATTCATGGAGTTCCAAAATTCACCTATTTTCAAAGATAGAAATCCCCAATTCAGTTATGGTTTTCTTCAATTGCCAAGGGTTCGATTCAATGTTGGTTTAAATGATAGAATTATGATATCTTATGCATTATTTAATGAAATACCATTATTTTATGATGAATTTCTATGATCCCATATCTAACCCATGATTTCTAGATGTTGATGTATGAAAATGTGTTTGAACCATGAAAGGTGAATTATGAAATTAGAATGCTCTTATAAGAACTATGTATATGTTTTAAGGATGCTTTGAGAGTGAAGTATCAATGATTATGTCGTTGTTGTTGTGTTGTTGAAAGAATTTTATCATATACACATCTATGTATTATTGTGAAAGGTATTCTTACAAAATAAGGGTTCCAAAGGTTGAAAGGCTACTCTAACCTAAAATGAACCAAAGATTAAGAAATTATGTTAATGTTGAGGTAATAGGCGATTAGACATTCTCTCCATTGAATGACAAGAGTCGATTACCTAGGTAATGTGATGCAAGGATAAGAGGAGACTACACATGTTCCTTTACGAGCTATGATGAATAGGATTAACAATTCCGTGGATGTTAAGCTTAAAACTAAGTGGACAAGTGTTGATTACCCAATTCTCGTACCTATGTGATGTTCGACGTAATCAACTAACACTATTTCGGTTCAAGTGCCAAATGATTGCGTCTAGTTATATAACCCAACCAAGGGTTGGGATCGTTCCCACTGGGAGTGGTAATGAGAATTAGTAGAAAAATAAAATTGAGTTCATTGTGCTAACCCATATTTCTTCATGTTTTACTACAAGTATAGGTTTTGGTAAGTGAGTTGCTCTCCCTAGTTCAAGGACTTGGATTTAAGATTCTCCAAGACTTAGTGGTATGTCCTCATAGATCCAGGACAAGTACTTGTTGTTCCATTTCTTTCATGTAATAGACATTTCAAGTCTTTACTATTGTAAAGGACCGTGACCCTATTTTAGTTTTCAACACATTGATTAGATGGCCATGTGAGACTTTAGACTTCCGTTGTGTTTCAAGTACTTTTAAATGATGTTTTGATTGTTTGGATTTAAATATGTTTTTAAATTCTACACTATTTCTATGTATCGAGTGTTATGAATGCTAGGAGGCTTGTAAGAGTCCCCTTCGGGGTCAAGTACGCCGTGTAGCTTTCGGGGTGTAGACTCAGGTCGTCACAGTAGGTCCATCCACACCCCGTAGGGCTAGGTCGTGGGTCAAGAGCTCACTTTAGGAGCTGCAGACCCTGACCTACGGACTAGAGGCACGACCCGTAGGTCCACTTACGATCCGTGAGTGGTGGGAGTAGGTCATGGCCTGCAATGCTGTCAAGTCTAGGCCAAGGTGAGGGGTAGTTAAGTAAATTACTTTTTAATTAGTTTTCATTAGGGGTCATTTAATATGGATTTATTTCACCTATATAATGTATTTTATGTTATTAAACCCCTAATTAATTCATTATAACCCAAGACCCCAAGTCAAATCCCAAATACTCTCCGATAACCAAAGCCTCACTCTGATTATGTCGTGCTGACGGAATCCAATCCCTAAACCCAGAAATGAAACACTGTTCATTCCCTTTCGTCAACTACGTAAAGTAGGCATACAAACCACTTTGACTTAGACTCTATTCGAGCAAAGCAAAGAAGGAGGCGGAACAGAGAAATGAAAGGGACAAGGGTGGTCTTGCTTAGCGCGAAGGCTGCTTGTTCGGGGATAGAGTACAGTACTAAAGGTCTCCTCACCAAAAATCTTCTCTCTAGAAACCATCATTAAAGAAGGAGTCAAGGTTTGAAGCTCAAGATTCCAACTTTCTCACTCAATTTTATGGAGTTTCTACAATCAAGGTATGGTAGTCTTCATCCTTGATTAAGTTTCATTCAAGGAGCCCTTTCAAAAGATGATTTCAAGTTTCCAAAATCCCCCAAAAACCTAGGGTTTCAACCTATGTCATGGGTCTTCTTCCAAAACGTTTTCAATTGTTTAATTATGGTTTATTATTGTTGATTATGGTGAATTAATATTTGATTGATGGAGTATTGTTTTTTTATGATGAGAATTCCCCATAGACCCATGAATCCCCCAATTTACTAAATTGACTTGATGATGTGGGTATTGTTGTATATTGGCCCAATTAAGTGAATAATGGTTGTTCATGGTATAATTACATGACTTTAGTATGATCAAACATGTATCCTTGATTAACCTAAGAGTCTATGGTGAAATTGATATAGTCTAGTGTCATGTCATTAAAGAGGCAACTTGAGGGTTAGATGTGACCTTCTAAGGATGATGAACTTCTTTACGAATTGCCTTAGACTAGATGACCTAAATATGAATTGCTTAAGAGTAAAACTTCTAGACATGAATTGATTTGATTAGGGCTTATATGAGGGATCATGGTTGTGTAGTATTGAGATTGAGTTTATATGTCTCCTATATGACTGTAATTGATCAAGAATGAGGCGTGCGGTTAGGTTACATTGAGAACTAGGTATACATGATGTACATGTGAGGCATTGCTTGAGTGTAAGGCTTGTAATATGAATATGACTCTCAGGGCTTTTAGGGTAAAAGCTAAAATGAATAAACTAAGGATGTTAAGGTTTTAATAAGGAAGCTATTATGTATGTTGAGTTATATATGGCCTTTTTGTTGAAAGACTTCACCCACATGACCTATAATATGATCTTATGAGTTGATGCATGAATGAATGTTTTACTTGAGTCATGATTATATCTATGTCTAATATAGTGAATGCTATATGTGTTGGCTTAACATGCTCTATGATCCTTGAATGAAAGGTATGTATGATTATGGTATTATGTGCATGTTTATGAACACTTTGAGAATGAAGTGTCTATGATGATAATGTTGTTGTTGTGTCATTGAGAGGACAATCACACACACCCCCATGCATGAACATGACTATAATGTGACTAAGGTGTCGACTGAGTTATTTAATTATGATATTCCCTTATATAATTTAGTAATCCTAGATGCTTGGGTTGAGTTGATTCATCGCCCTTGAAGGGCAAACTATGAGGGTTTGTACATGTTGATAAGAATTGTGTATGAACTCATTATTTACTTAGAAAGTGAAGATCCTATGACTATTGTGTAATTGTGGTAGTTTTTGAAAGGACATTATCCCCTTACCCTTACACATGACTATGCATGAATTGTCTAGGACTATGATAATGTTGTTGTGTTGATTAAAAGTATATTCTCATTAACACTATGAACATGAGGTGAAAGGCTTACTCAGAAATTAATGATTCTAAGGTTGAAAGGCTATTCTCACCTAATGAATCTATGAGCTATATCATTATGTTGTATTGGATTGAGTGTTAAGTCACCCTTCAATAAAAATGAACTTAAGTAAAGACTTAACATGAACTTAAAGGGAATTATTCTTAGCACCGAGTGGATATGCAAAAGAGATGGAAGCTGTTACGCCAGTTAGTTCGGCTTCCCAATGAGTTCCTGTTACACCAGTTAGTCCGGGTTCCCCAAACGGTAATCTCATGAAATGGAAACCTTTTACGTCAGTCAGTCTGGGTTTCTAGTAGCAATCTCTTTATCCCATAACTATGTGTCCACATAGGTTCTTAGCTAAACGATCCAACTAAAGGCTAAACATGTTAGTTCAACCTTAGGCAAGTAGGACACCTCTTTATGGTGTGGGGCATGACACCGGATTCCATGTACCTCACATGATCTATGTCGATTAAGGCTATTTCCCTACATGATCAAGAACATGAACCATGACATGATCAAGAACAAGAGTATGGACTATGAACAAGTACATGCGTTATTTACTATGGTTCCTCAAGAGTTTCTACTTAGTGTAAATGGGGGTATGGGACTTCATTCATACATTGCACAAGTAGGATTTGAGAGTGGGCATGGTAGGTTTCCCTTATGACATGATGTTTATGAGTTAATTCATGCTTTATTATGAATTATGAACATGAAAATGAATATGAACATGGACTATACTTATGACTTCTTAATGAGCTTTGCTTAGTGTGAGGGGGGGTATGGGACTTCACTTATATATTGTACAAGTAGACTTATAAGGGGGTTGTGGTGTGGTTTCCTTATGCTATGAATATATATGAACTTATGTATGCATGATATGGATGGTTGCTATGAGTGACTTTACTTATTACAAGATATGAACGTGAATGTCTCCTTGTCTATGAGTGTTGGCTATGGATAAGCTCAAGGTATGTTATGCATGATCATGGTGGCCTAAATGCGATACTTAGGGTAAATAGGATTATGGGATCCCATCTATGTATTGCACAAGTATAGCTTAGGGTTGCTTATGTGATAGTCCTTTATGCTATGATGAATTGTACATGATTTGTCTTATGATCTACATTCTCCAACTATTTCAAAGATGGTGTTCAAAAGTGGCATTGCATAGTTTCAACTAAAATTTCCTTTTTTGCATGTTTTATAGATTTTTATGTGTGGCTTCTATACTTAGTATTTTTGTGAGTTAGTTTAGGGGCACTTTGGGATTTTCCAGTTTTAATTAATGTTAAGTGAGGTCATTTTAGCTTAAATTAGATCATACATATAAGGATTTAAACCCACTAAATTAATTCAATCATCTCATTATTTCTAAAACCCAAAACAAGTCCCAAACCTCATTCTCACCAAAGAAATTCTCTCTCTAGAACTTCAAGGAAGAAGAAGAAGGAAGTTGGAGTTGGGGTTTAAGGAGCAAAGTTTTATTCTAAAATTCATTGGGTTTCATTGCTATGGTATGTTATATCTTCATCCATGTATAGAATTCATCCATGGATCCCCTTCAAAACCCTAATTTCAAATATAGAAAACCCCAAAAGCTAGGGTTTGATTCCAAAGTCATGAGTTCCTTTCAAAAATAATTATAACGCTTGAATTACTTTGTTTTATGATTGAATTGATGATTTATTATGGTTTGTATGCTGAAATCCCCAAGAACCGATGAAATCCCATATTTCCCAATTATGATCTTGTGATGTGGGTTTGTGGATGAAAGAAAGATATTATGAGATTAGGCTTGTAGTAATTGGGTTATTTGAATTGTGATAATATCCATGTATAATGTAGTGAATTCTAGATGTGTTGATTTTATATGACCTTTGATCCTTGAAAGGACAAATTTTGATATTATGCATGTTTATGAAGTCTTTGTATATGCTTCAAGAACACTTTGAGAGTGAAGTGAATATGATTATGATCCAGTTGTTGTGTTGTTGAAAGGTTATTCTCATATACACACTTATGTGTGATTATGAGATGATGTGAAAGGTTTTCTCACAATATGATGATACTAGGGTTGAAAACCTTTCACAACTATATAATCTACATGAAGACATGGACGGTGAAAGGTTATTTTCACGCATTATCTAATGAGATATCTTATGAATTATGTTTGATTGAGTGTCAAGACATTCTTCCATGAATATAAACTTAAGTCAAGAATTAATATGAACTTTGTGGGTATTAATGCTTAGCACCGAGTAGATATTGAATATGAGATGGAAACTTTTACACTAGTTGAGTCTGGCTTCCCAATGGGACCTTTTACACTAGTTGAGTCTGGGTTCCCAAGGTATATCTCAGGAGATAGAGACCTTTTAACTTAGTTGAGTCCTAGTTTCTAGTAGCGATATCCTTATCCGATAAACTATGTGCCCACATAGGTATTTAGCTAGTGGATCCACCTAAGCTAAGAGTCTGCTTCTACCTTAGGCAAGTAGAGCAACCCTTTTCGGTGTGGGAGTCACTGGATTCCATGTTTGCTCAGATTGTCTCATGTCTGTTAAGGCTTATTCCCACAAAAACAATATGAACTGGAATATGAATTATGAACTATGGTTACTCAAGATGCTTTACTTATCATGGGTGATATTTATAGGGTATTATTCATGCATTGCACAAGTTTACTTTGAGAGTATCCATGATATGTTCCTCTTATGTTATGATGATCTATGTATTTATTATGTTTATGACTTATGCTTTTCCACTATCTTCATGATGGTGTTCAAAATTAGTAAGTTACATGCATTCAAAAAAAATGTCCATTTTAGCATGTTTTCAATAATTTCATGCATTCCTAGCATACTTGGTGGATTTTGTACTAACTCATACTTTTTCTACTTTTTACCCAAGTGTAGGGTCTAGTTCTCAAGGTGCTAATCATTGTGGCTAAAGCTTGGGTTTGCTTATTCTCTTAGCCTGTTGGTGAGTCCTCATGATTCGAGGACGAATGCTATCAAATTGTAGTTCATTTCTTGTATTTCCTTTTCGAACTATGCTGTATGGGTTATGTATCTTTTCACTTCGAATATTGAAATAGATGGCTATGTTGAGACTTAGAGTCTAGACTTCCTCTTTTCTTTTATGAAAATTTTAGACTTGTAATACGTTTTAACTCTTATTGTTTTATTTCTTATGTTATGATATGCTAAGTGGCTTGAATGGAGTAGTTCAGGGTTATATACGCCATGTTACATCTAATGGGTACCCATGGGTCGTGACATCCATGGCCGACTAGTACGGTCCGTCATTGGACCTATGGACCATAGTCAAGCTGTTGGTGAAGGTCGATAAATATTTTTAAAAAAGGCTTCTAGATCAACTTCAAACAGTCATATATTTTAGCAGAAAATGAATAAGATGTCCCATGACTATAAAGTTAAAGATAGTTGAGTGGTCTTTGCAATGCAACAGAGTTTGGTAAAATCCTATGACTATCAAATTAAAGTAACACCTGTTTCAGTAGTGTAACACACCAAAAACTAGTAGACTAAACTAGATCTTGACGTGAGGATTAGAGTCATGAATTTAACCTCCCATACTTAAAATGAAGGGTTTCAGGGTAGAACGTCAGGGTACGACTCCTCAAGGACCAACCAAGGGTCCTTGAGGAGGACCCTAGGACTGCCCAAGAAAGTTTCCCAAAACAGTCCACCCAAGTAAGGGAACCACGCCCCGTAGGGGGGCCCACGCCACGTGGGTGAGGGGTCGTGGGTCACGGTCCCAAAAGAGGAGTTGCAGAACACCACCCACAGATGACCATCACACCCTGTGGGCCCACTCATGACCTGTGCGCGTGGTCTCGTGGATGTGGCAATGTTGATCATTAGTCGGTTAAGTGAGGGCTTTGTGGTACTTCATGGAATTAATTAGGGTTTAAGTGCTATCATTTTAACCTTACTTAGACCACCTATATAAAGACTTTAGACCTTTAATTTAGTGATTCCAAATCATTATTTGAAATACCACAAAAAAGATACCAATTCCCTCTAAAAATATCCTCTCTCTAGTAAGAATAAGAAGAAGAAGAAGAAGAACAGAGTCAAGATAGGTCAAGACTCCATTGTTCCAAGCTTTTTAAAGATTTATAATCAAGGTATGATTGCTTATTCATCCATGGAGGAGTCCCCTAGTAATTCCACAATTGTGAATATGAAATCCCCAATACAAGTTAGTGTTCCTTCCATTATTGTGGGTTAAGTTGAATATGAATCCAATTGAGTGGATATATGTTGTTTATGATTGATTTAGTAGTAATTCATGTTATTATGATGAAATTACATGTTATATCTAACCCTAGTCTAATTGATGAAATTGAAGTAATGTCGGTTTATGCCTTGTGAAGGGAAAGTGAGGATTCATAGATGATCTTCGAGAATTGGTGATGTGTATAGTAATTGTTCAAGAGTAAAAACATGTAGATATAAATTAAATTATAATAATGTATATGTGATGGATCATAACTAGTAAGGTTTGAGATTGAACCTTTATGATGATATATGACTAAAATTGCTTAAGAAGAAGTATGTGATTAGAATGCCTTGTAATCTAGGTTCATAGGATGATTTCAAGAAGTAAAGCTATTGAGAGTAAGACTTATAGTTATGAAAGTTGACTTCTATAATTTGAAGGTAAATATAATATGATGAATTATGCATGTTAAGGCCCTAAGAAGGAAGTTTAACATGATTATGGTAGACTATTAGATAGAATTGTTGTGGAAGGATTTTACCCATCTAATTTACCTCATAAATGTTTGGATGTATAAAGTGATAGAATCACATGACTTAGGATGATATACGTGTCTACAACTTGAACCCTAGGGGTGATGACTGAAAGTAAGTTTTGAACCTCAAGGAGGTGGAGTATGATATTATGCTTGTGGTAATTGAACTACCTGAATTAAGATTATATCCATGTCTAATGTAGTCATTCTAGATGTGTTGATTTGATATGAGATTTGACCCTCAAAAAAGGAATTATATGATATTATGCATGTTTTATGAAGGTCATGTACATGCTTTAAGAACACTTTAAAAATAAAGTGAATATGCTCATGATGTAGTTGTTGTGTTGTTGAAAGATTATTCTCATATATACACTTATGCATGAATAGGATCTGATGTGAAAGGTTTTCTCACAAGATAGTGATTCTAAGGTTGAAAGGGTTCTCACCTATTGAATCTATATGAAGACATGGACAGTGAAAGGTTATTCTCATGCATGATCTAATGAGCTATAGTATGAGTTATGTTTGATTGAGTGTCAAGACATTCCTCCATAAACATGAACTTAATTCAAGACTTAATACAAACTCAATGAGAATTATGCTTAGCACCGAGTGGATATTGTATATGAGATGGAAGCTTTTACGCTAGTTGAGTCTGGCTTCCCAATGAAAGTTTTTACCCTAGTTGAGTCCGTCTTTCCAAATGGGTTCCTTCTACCTTAGTCGAGTCCAGGTTCCCAAAGTATGTATCTCATGAGATGGAAACCATCTACCTTAGTTGAGTTCAGGTTTCTAGTAGCAATCTCCTTATCCAAAAAAGTATGTGCCCCCGTAGGTTACTTAGATATTGGATTCACCTAAGCTAAGAGCATGATTGTACCTTAGGAGAGTAGAGCAACCCCTTTTCGGTGTGGGGTAGACACCGGATTCCATGTTAATCTTACATGGTCTATGTCAGTTAAGGTGTATTCCCACAACAAGAATATGAATTATGAACTATGGTTACTCAAGAAGCTTTACTTATCATGAGTGGGATTATGGGGCTTTATTCATGCACTGCACAAGTATGCTTTGAGGGAATCTATAGTATGTTCCTCTTATGTTATGATGATCTATGCAATTAATATGCTTATGATTTATGCCTATGGTGTATGCTTAGTTTGTATTGTTGCTATAGTTTCCTTCCAATGCATGTGTGACTAAAGGTGAGTGTTCCTTTGTCTATGAGAAGTAAGCTAGGGATGAGATCAAAACATGATATATATGAATGAGGACCTAAAGTGACGTGCTTTGCATGGTTGGGACTATGGGGTCTTATCCATGTATTGCACAAACTTGCCTTGAGGTGTCTTATGAAGTGTTTCTCTTATGTTATGTTAAACTAAGTGCATTGAATATGCCTATGACTATGATCCTATCTCTTATGCTCACAAGTTATGATTATTATCTCTTATGCTTATGACTTATGTTATTGTCTCTTATGATTATGGTGTATGTCTTATGTTGACTAATGCCTCTTATATTCTTATATTGATGATTTATTCTAGCCATCATATTTAGCACGTAATTGTGCTAACGCATACTTTTTCCTACATTCTTATCAAATGTAGGGTTCGGAGATACTGACATCCTCATGGCTAGGTTTATAATAGATCAAGAAGAGAACTTTTGGTGAGTCCTCATAGCATCAAGGACTTGATCACCCCATTCCTTTTATATCTTTATTTTATGTTTAGACTTTTGTATGGTCTGTGCCCCTAACTCCTTTCAAGTATTTAGATAATTTGAGACAAGTGTAATAAGACTTCCGCTTTGTTTTATGAGACTTCGATTGTTACGAACAATGTTTTAAATTTCCACGCTTTTCTATTATTTTATTTTATGATATGCTAAGGGGTTTGTATGAGACCCCTTCGGGGTCGAGTATGCCATATTACATCTAGGGGTACCCCTGGGCCGTGACAAACTTGGTAATCAGAGAACAAGGTTGAGAATTGTTCTAGGATGTCTCAAACAACATCTAGTAGACTCTTGTTCATAAATGTGAAGTGCGCCAAATTTATTAATAGGAGGCTATTGAATGTTTAGGAAACTCCACTTCTTCATTCGCTAAGTCGTTACATAGAGTTTAACTCTTTTTACGCCTTTCTCCTAATTCGTGATCAATGGTTTTCAGAATATGACTACTACAACAACTAACTTTAGAAGGTTTGAGAAAGACAACGTGGATCAAGAAGTGTAACATTTCGAAAACTAGTAGGCTAAACTAGGGATTGACGGGAGGGTTAGAGTCGTAAATAAATCTCGGCAGTCAATATATATGTTTTTGGGTTAAAACATCAAGGTACAACCTCCCAAGGACAAACCATGGGTCCTTGAGGAGGACCCTTCAAAAGGTGAAAAAAATAGTGCCTGGGAAAACCACCCACGACGGGGAACCATGACTAGTAGGTAGACCAACGTCTCCTGGGTGAGGTTCGTTTGTCAAGGTCCTAGGAACCATGCCCCACAACCCCTACTACGGTTTTCCTGTATGGGTCGTGGGTCGTCCCATGGTCTATCAGTGGTGGGTGTTGATAGGGCCTGGGAGCTGCCATTTGGCAGTTATACTTATAGGTGTTTTGGGGTTTTCCTTTTTAATTAAATGCTAAGTGGCATCGTTTTACACTAAATTAAACTAACTATATAAGATTTTTAAGTCCCTGAATTAACTCATCCAAATCATAATTTCTAAATCCTAAATGAAAATTAACTTTTCCCCCAAAAACTCTATCTCTAATACCCCAAAGAAGAAGAAGAAGAAGAAAGGTGGAGCTAGGGTTGAAGGAACAATCTTTTTCACTCAAATTCTTTTGATTTCTTCACCATGTTATGGTAGTCCTTCATCCATGGATAGTTTCGTCCATGGAGTCCCTCCAAAACTCCCAATTTCAAAGCTAGAAATCCAGAAAGTTAGGGTTTGACTGCAATCTCATGGATTCCATTTAAATTCGTTTTTAATGATTGAATTATTTTTTACTACGGATATATTGATGATCTTATATAATTTTATCATGAATTCCCTTATTTTCCCAGTTTGGAGCTCAAAGTGTGGATACTGATTAATGCAAGTAGAATATGGTAGAATTATGCATCTAGTAATTGAACTACATATATTATGTTATCATCCATGTCTAATGTAGTAATTCTAGATGTGTTGATGGATTGTAATATATGGTACTTGAAGGGTAAGAGTATGAGAATTATGGATGATTATGAGATTTATGAATATGCTTTATGAACACTTTGAGAGTAAACTGAATATGATTATGATCTGGTTGTTGTGTTGTTGGGAGTCTTCCTCATGTACACACTTATGTATGACTATTATATGTTGTGAAAGGTTTTTCACATGTACTGATTCGAAGGTTGGAAGACTAGTCACACCTATAAAATCTATGATCTTTAGTATGAGTTATATGGATTAAGTGTCAAGACATTTTTCTGTAATTATGAACTTAAGCAAAGACTCAACATGAACTCAATGGGAATTATGCTTAGCGCAGAGTGGATAGTGATATGACATTAAAAGCCTCACATTAGTAGAGGGTGGGTTTCTAGGAAGAACCTCTTGGGATGGAAGCCCTCACGTTATTAGAAGCTAGTTTTATAGTAGCAATTCCCTTATCCCATAAACTATGTGCATGTAATGCCCAGGAAACTAGTAAGTTGAACTAGGGAGTTCTAGAGCCTTTCGTAAGAGTTTGGAGTGTGGTACAAGGATTAAAAGTCGTAAAAATGATTCCCGTACTTAGAATGGAGGTTTTAGGGGCTAAACGTCAAGGTACAACCCCCCAAGGACCAATGAAAGGGGTCATTGAGGAGGACCCCAAAGCAGCCCCCAAAACTGCTAAATTTAAGTGACCTACGCTTGCCACATACTAGCCGTAGGTGGACCCACGCCCCATGGGTTGGGGTCGTGGGTCAAGGCATGAGTTGGCCTGCAACTTTGAGCCATAGTACCTCACCTACAACCTGCCAGAACGATCCGTGAACCCACCAACGGTTCGTGTGTGGGGGTTTCGTAGGTCATGACAGATTTTAAGTTTTTATTTTTAGTTAGGGCCTTTGAAAATTAATTAGTAATTAATTAAGTGTTAAGGGAGGTCGGTTATTTAGTTATTCAAACACCTATATAAGCTTAATAAGACCCCTAAACTAAGTCATTAAGTCATTCATCTAAGAACCCCAAATTCTCTCTCTAGATTTGAAGAAGAAGAAGAAGAAGCGAAGGAAGAGGGACAAATTTCCTCCATTGATGCAAGTTTGATTAGGTATTTGAATTGAGTTATGTTATCTTAATCATCTATGGGTTCTTCCACCCATAGAGCCCTCTAGGTTTTCCCCCAATGTGAAGTCAAAAACCCAATTCTAGCTAGGGTTTCCTTGTACATTGTGGGTAGGTTTTAGGTATGATTCTAATCTAGTGGATAATAGATAATTATGATTGTATTGACTTGAATTATGATATTATGATTAATTTATGTGATTTCCATGGTAAACCCTAGTCTATTTGATGTATTTGATAATTAGTGGGTTTATGCCATGAAAGGTGATATTCAAGGTTCATAGGTGATCTTCTTATATCAATGTCATGTGCAGTAATTATTCAATATTAGGAATACCTAGACATTAATTGAACTAGAATTTATAATACATGATGGATCTTGACTAGTAAAGTATAAATTGAACCTTTAGGATGAATTGTGGCTAGAATCACCTAGTAATGAAGAATGTGATTGAATGCCTTGAAATCTAGGTTCATAATATGTTTCCATGGTGTAGAGTCATTGAGAATTAAGACTCATATGTGTGAATGTTGATCACTAGGGCTTAAGAGTGAAGCTAATATGATTAACTATAGATGCTAAGGCTTTGAGAGTAAAATCTAAATGTGCATACACGGCCAATGAATAGAATTGTGATGAAAGATCTCTACCTACCTAATTTACCTTATGAATCATAGATGGTAGGAAGTGATAGAATTATTTAAGTTATAATGATATCCTTGGCTAATGTAGAATTCTAGACATCATATTAAGCATGAAAATGAACTTAACATGAAATAATTCTCACATAGTAATGGTTCTAGGGTTGAAGGGCTTCTGTTACCTAATTGAACCTAAGTCTATAGAGACATTATACCTAGGTCCTGGATGGTGATAGTTTTTCACGCATGGTCTAAAAGAGGCATTAGCATGGATTGGTTGTCAAGAACACCTTTCCATAAACTTGACTCAAAGTAGAGACTTATTGATTATCTTGTGGGATGAAGGCCTAGCACCGAGTGGATATTGAAATGAGATGAAGGTTCCCACATAGTTGAGTTTGGGCTTTCATGGAGGTTCCCACCTAGTTGAGTTTGGGCTTCCAACATGGGATCTCTCACCTAGAAGAGTCCGGATTTCCCAAAGTGTGTCTCATGAGATGGAAGCCTTCACATAGTAGAGTTTTGGCTTTCTAGTAGCAATCTCCGGATCCCATAACAATGTGTCCCATAGGAAAGTTAGCTAGTGGATCCAACTAAGCTAACAAAGTGGTTCTAGCTTAGGCAAGTGGGCCAACCCTTGATGGTGTGGGTAAGACCTTGAAAAGATCATGTGATAGCTCATATGTTCTCATGTCGGTTAAGGCTATTGTAATGACCCGAGGGCACCCCCTAGCTGTTACGTGCATATTCGACCTCTCGGAGGTCTTATACAAGCCTTAGCATTCATTCATCGCATTCGGTAATAAAAACCGCAAGGAATAGAAACTCTTTTTTTAAAACAAATTCATAATACTCATAAAATCTTTCAAATGTAACGAAGTAGAATTTCTAAGTCTCATGCACCATATTCGACACGAATAGAACATATTAGGGACACGACCCTTTACAACAAAATTTAAGTCTTATACAATGTCTAAGTGGAAATACTAGAAAGGTAACAACTATGTCCTCGAATATATGAGGACATACCAAGCTTCTTGAGAAGAGTCGATATCCCAGGCTTCCTCAAAAGATCTCCTCACTTTCAACCACCTACACTTGTAACAATAGAGAAATATGAAATTAGTACAATAAGTACTAAGTATGATGACCATGCAAGAAAACATGCACAACGGACATTTACAAGGAATGTATGCTTTTAAGATCTTCTTTAACAAACCTTTACGACCACAAGCATAAACCCACATTTCAAGTCACCATTCTCAAATAAGACCATATTCACATCATTTACAACTCAATTAACACAAGTGTACAATACTTAACAAGATAGCAAAGTAATTCCTTCATTTCCATTCAAGCCTATATCTCAATTCACCTTAAGCCACACTTAAGTGAACAATGAAGTGACCGCCCATACAACCTCTTCATATACACCTAAGTGTTCCTAAGAGTTACCATAGACAATGGTTTTATCATTACATTATAACATACTAAGTCAACATTCTTTATAGACCATTAAGAGACACACAAGCATATAGGGGACACTCACATAATAGCCCTAAGGCTTAGGGAACTCACTTTAGTATCTTCTAAGCCTACTCATGCCATGTGTACATAGCATCCCATACTACTACCTAGAAGTTGTAGAACCTATCCAATACTATAGTGCACATCCCACATGATGGAAATAGGCCTTAACCGACATAGACCACACTAGCAAGGTATGGAATCCGGAGTCTATCCTACTCCCTGGAGGTTGTTCTACTTGCCAAGGGTAGAACTAAAAGCAACCCATGTTGGCACATGGTTTAAGAGAGGTCCAAGGATGTTCATTGTGCCTAATCACATGCTCAACTAGGCCACCATCCTAACCATATCCACTCGGTGCTTAGCCTTGGTTTCCATAGAGTATTCAATCACATATGTACTAGAGAGGGTTCCTTTTCTAGTTCAACCAACTCATTGTACCTCTTCCCAAGAAAGGCCCCATTTCTTAGTCATAGCCAATCTAGGTTCATAAGGATAGCTCATTTGACTTTCTTAGATAAGGATTCACATGCCGTTCCGGCTCCATCCATCTCTAAGTCTATCATT
>JAJOOS010008810.1:0-48215 GCA_029582725.1 Solanum chiquidenum
CCAAAGTGTAAGGATTGGCACTCAATTTGATTATCTCTAGTTGAAACTTGGATTGAGTTTTTCCAAGACTATTGGTATGTCCTCATGGATTCGAGGACAAGTACTTTCATGTTTCATTTCTTTCATGTAATAGACATTTGTTAGACTTTCTATTGTAAAGGTTCGTGACCCTACTTTTGTTTCAAGATATTGTTCTAGATGGCCATGTGAGACTAGTAGACTTCCGTTGTTTTAAATGATGTTTTTCGATTGTATGGATTTAAAGAAAAGTTTTAATTCCGCACTATTTCGATTATCTTATATTATGAATGCTATGAGGCTTTCCGGAGTCTTGTACGCCGTGTTGCAGCTAGGGGGTACCCCTGGGTTGTGACAAACATGGTATCAGAGCACAAGATTTTGGAATGGTTTTTAGGCTTGATGGCTCACAAGCCACGTCTAGTAGAGTCTTTTTCATGGGTTTGAGTCGCGACACATTTATGAGTGAGAGGCTTTAAGATGTTAGGAAATTTCATATTCTTCATTACTCTAAAGTCGTGCCTTAGAGTTTAGCTCTATAAGTGTCCTTTTCCTAACCATTCTCTTGTGTTTATAGGATATGAATACAAGGGCGAACACAAAAAGGATGGAAGAGGATATTGTAAATGAGGGAGTTCCTCCCCAAGGTCCTCAAGGTGATCAAGTTCCTCTAGGCAATCAAGTTCCGGTGGATCCCCCGGCCATGACCAATGGTGAAGGTAGCTCAGCTCTTTTGATGATGGCTAAAGCCGTAACTATTCAAACCCAAGCAGTGGCGGCTCAAGCTACTAGGGGTGTTGAGACTCATGTGAATCCTTTGGCGAGTACTATGGCTTCTAGGTTGAGAGACTTTGTGAGGATAAATCCTTCGATTTTTCTTGGTTCTAAGATAGGAGAGGATCCCCAAGAATTTTTGGTTGAGGTGTATAAGGTACTGAATGCGATCGAGGTGACTTCTATAGAAAAAGCAGAACTAGCCGCTTATCAATTGAAAGATGTTACCCAAATTTGGTTCTCTCAATGGAAGAGTAATAGGTCGGTAGGAGCGAGGCCTATAGATTGGGAATTGCTCAAGGAAGCATTCCTTGGTAGGTTCTTTCCCCGTGAGAAGAGGGAGGTTAAGATGGAGGAGTTTATCAATCTTAGGCAAGGTAACATGAATGTTCAAGAGTACTCTTTGAGATTTACCCAATTGTCTAAGTATGACCCATCTTTGGTGTCAAACCCTATGGATGAGATGAGTCGATTTGTTATGGGTATATCCGACCTAGTTGAGTAAGAGTTCCGTACGGCAATGCTTCATGATGATATGAACATCTCTAGACTTATGGTATATGCTCAATCTATTGAGGACTCCAAACTTAAAAGGAAAACTATGGAGATGAAGAGAGTTAGATCCGATGAGCAAGGTCAACCAAGGTTCAAAAAAGAGAGCACCAAACCAAGATTCTTCAAGCACTCCTAGGGTTATACAAGAGAAAGGTAATGGGTCTCCATTTCCTAAACCTATTTGCACCACTTGTAAGAAGAAGCATCATGGGAAGTGCCTAGCCGGTACTAGTGGGTGTTATGGTTGTGGAAAAAGTGATCATCAAGTGAGAAATTGTCCTACTCTTACGGCCAAAGGAAGGGAGGCCAAACAAGTTTCTCTTAATGGCCCGGATCTTGATGCTCCAAAGAAAAATCATTTCTTTGCACTTCAAGCTAAATAGGGAAAAAGAGCTCATCCGGATGAGGCACCGATATGTGATAGTTCCTTATAGTTGTGAATGTTGTATTGAGGTCCCTATGTTATTTTCATGTTAGCCTTAGTTTGGGTTTACTCCTAAGGGAGAGATGGTATGTGAATAGTGAGGTTGTTGAGAATTATAATATCCTTCTCTTTTTCCTTCTATTCCTATTCAAGCTTGAGACCAAGAGTTCCTTGTAGCTTGTTTCATGTTTTGGAGTCATTTGTGATTTATGAGTTTCCATGATCTCCTTATGATATGCATGTTCTAAATGAGTTTATTTCAAAATGAGAAAATGAGTTTTTGTGATTTATGTTCCTCATTTTTATATGAATTTAGTATGAATTGCCTATATGCTTCCTGAGGTTGAATTGTTGAACATGTCTAAATGTGATTTTAAGAGAAATTGCATAATGTGCTCAATGATGTTATGATGTTATGATGATCATGATTTGAGGTGGTGAAGGTAATTCCTCCAATGAAATGAGAAATGTTGAAGTTATGATGCATAATGAGTTTGTAGATGTAGTTCCTACTTTCTTGTTTTGCCATGAGTATGTTTGAATTGGAGTTGATGTTTCCTCCTAGTTTTGTGCATTGTTTATGATGTTGCATGCATAATGGGCTGGTAGTCTTGAGTCTTTAATCCTCTAAAGTGTTTAAAGTGTCATTCGAGGACGAATGTTCCTAAGGGGGGGATTATGTAACGACCCAAAAATCTAGTAGATGAAAGTAGACCTAACAAGTTTTGGTTTTGAGTTTGTTATGGGGTTTTAAGTTGTTAATTGATGCCCTGAGCTTAGTTGAGGGGTTTAGGGGTTAAACGTCAAGGTACGAATCCCCAAGGACCAACCAAGGGGTCCTTGTGGAGGACCAACCAAGGGGTCCTTGTGGAGGACCCTAAAGCCTAACCCCCTAGACCCCAAGAAACCAAAAAGCTGTCAAAAATATAGTGACTCAGGGATAGGACCTACGCTCTGTAGGTCCATCCCTGCCCCGTGGATGGCCTTCATGGGTCAAGGTCCCAAATGGTGACCCTCATACCCAAACCACAGACCTGCAGGATGGGGCATGAGCCCACCTACGGTTTGTAGGTCATGGGTCGTAGGTTACCACTGCTTGCTGTCTAATCTCGGCCAATTTAGGGGTTAAGTGCTAAATTCATTTTTATGTTAGATGAGTTAAGGGATGGTTATTATTGATTAATTAAGGTATTTTAAGACTTTTAAAATATTAAACTCTCTTTTAGAATTCATTCTTTCAAATCACAAAATAGAAACCTCCCACCCTTTCCAAATATTCTCTCTCTAGAACCCACCATTGAAGGTAAAGGATTCAAGCTTTCAAGCTCAAGATCTCACCATTCTCACTTAATTTTCGTGGAGTTCTTCCCTAAATGGTATGGTAGTCTTAATCCTTGATTAAGTTATCCCCTTCAAAGATGATTTCAAGTTTTCAAAATCCCCCCAAAACCTCGGGTTTTCAATCTATGCATGGGTTCAATTCCAAAACGTTTTCAAAGGCTCATATATGATGAATTATGAATGTATTGTTGAATTAATGTTGAATTATGGTGAATATCTCCTATGAACCCATGTTTCCCCCAACATTCTAAGTTGTGAATTGTGATTGGGAATTGATTGATTATAGAAGTATATTGAATTGTTTATGTTTGTATTGAATTAGTTATTGAAACATCTTAACTCCCTTATCTAATGTAGTATTCTATATGTTTGGGTTGATATTGATTCATTGCCTTTTAAGGTAATTTCATGAAGGATCTATGTACGAATATGATGTGAAGTATATGTGTGTGATCTCAATGAAAGTATTATGATCGTGTTTAGAATGTAATTGTGTTATTACTCAATTAACACTCATGCATGATGATGATAGAATGTGAAGGGTTTTTATAATGTAATGTTATACCTTGAATTGGTAGGCTTAGGCATCCTCTTCTTGTATAAATGAAAGTAATGTGAATGTTGTATCTTGAATTGGTAGACTTAGGCACCCTCTTTTTCTGTTATGAATGTGTCTTGACTTATGAACATGAATCGGTAGACCTAATATTGGTAGCACTTTCCTAAATTAATGATGAAGTATTCTAGGCTATGTCTTCAACCGGTAGACCTAATGCTAGTGGCCCTTCAGGATGAGTCTAGAAACTAATGTGATGATAAACCTTCAATTGGTAGACCTAGTATTGGTAGCCCTTTCATGTGTGAAATGATGAACCTTGTATCGGTAGACCTAATAGTGGTGGCCCTTCTTAAGGATTCAATGAGATATCCATGTAATGTACCTTGAATCGGTAGACCTAATTGTGGTGGCCCTTTCATGTGTAATGTACGTTGGGTCGGTAGGCCTAATGTCGGTGGCCCTCTAAAGTAAAATAATGTTAATGAAAATGAACTACTTTATGGTAATGGAGGCTAAGCACCGAGTGGATATGGTAAGATGGAAACTCTCCCCATGCTAGGTTAGGGTTCCAATGAACATCTTCCTATCCCATAACTATGTGCCCACATAGGATATTAGCTACTGGAATCCACTTAACCTAAAATGTTACCGGTTCTACCTTAGGCAAGTAGACCAACCCATACGATGTGGGATGGTACATCGGATTTCATGTTAAGCTCACATGGTCTATGTCGGTTAAACGCTTATTCCCATCATGTGTGATGTGCACTATGGTTACTTGAGAGGTTAAATTAAGTGTGGGTGGTAGTATGGGATGCTATTCATGCATTGCACGAGTAGGCTTTCAAAGCGCTATAGTGAGTTCTCTAAGGTCTTAATGACTAATGAATGAAAGTGGTCTAAATGAAGATACTGAAGAATGTTGACTCATATGCTTAAATGTAATGATGCATGCTATACTTGGATTGTATTATGAGTTACTTTCTTGTTATGACTTATGAAATTTTATGTTCCTTATGTATGAGTATTGTTGAAATTATGAAAAGGAAGAATGGTAAGTTCTCTTTTAGTGGCCTTAATGTGGAACTTAGTGTGGATGGTGGTATGGGACGCTATTCATACATTGAACATGGTATAGCTTGGGGTTACTTAAGGTGAAAGCTTAATGTGATGAAGTGTCTTATATGTGATTATGTTCTAATGTGATGAAATGACTTGTATGTTGGTTATGTTTCTATATTATGCCTCTTATACTCATGTTCATGAAATTTTATCAAATTCGCATAAAAGCATGACTTTCGCATAAAATATATATATTAAGCATGGTATTTGCATGGCTATCATACTTAGTACATGAAATGTGCTAACCCATATTTCTTTATTTTTACCAAAGTGTAAGGATTGGCACTCAATTTGATTATCTCTAGTTGAAACTTGGATTGAGTTTTTCCAAGACTATTGGTATGTCCTCATGGATTCGAGGACAAGTACTTTCATGTTTCATTTCTTTCATGTAATAGACATTTGTTAGACTTTCTATTGTAAAGGTTCGTGACCCTACTTTTGTTTCAAGATATTGTTCTAGATGGCCATGTGAGACTAGTAGACTTCCGTTGTTTTAAATGATGTTTTTCGATTGTATGGATTTAAAGAAAAGTTTTAATTCCGCACTATTTCGATTATCTTATGTTATGAATTCTATGAGGCCTGTATGAGGCTTTTCAGAGTCTTGTATGCCGTGTTGCATCTAGGAGGTACCCCTGGGTCATGACCCCTTGAGTATTGTCCTATTCGGCAGGATTGTCTTAGTCTGCCAAACTCACTTGGTGAATCGCCGAGTAGCAAAGGACACAACCTTTGATGCTTGTTACCTTCTTTTTTGCACTGTTAATTTAGGCGGACTTGTCTTAGCCCACCAAAACCAACTTGGTGAATCATCTATTTGGCATTAACTTCAACTTTTATGCATGAACCCTGAGTAAATTAATATTGTCCCATTCGGTGAGCTCACCGGAGTTCACCGATTCCCATTAGGCGATACTTAGAAATGTTTTTGAAATGTGTTCAAATTCGTGTTTGAATTCAACTAACCTTCACAAATTCATTGTTTGAATATGTTCTTTACAGGTAATGTCAAGAACCAAAGGTAAATAGGTGGTTTCCTCTGACACAGAGTTGGATAGAGTGTAGTGATGTGAGCTGAAGAGCACGAGATTACTGAGACACTGATCGAGTTGCATAACACCAATTAGATCATCTTTGATCTCTTCGAGAGACTTCACAGGTTGGGTTTAGCGGAGTCAATCCAAACTCTACCATACTTTGTTCAGTTGAGATGGGCACTGATGTCGTAGTTGAGCCTTTCATGCCACTTTTAGTGATCCTATTATCGGGCATCGATGCCCCTCTTGAGGGTTCTCCACTCGAGACTCCAGATGAGAATGCTCCACAAACATAGCCTATTAAGGGTGCCCTTTCTCTCAACCTCTCATTACTTTTATTTATTTTGCATTAAGGGCACTGCATTCTATTTTTGGTGGAATGAGGGCCTTCATGTCAATATTCCCCTTTTGCTTGTATTTTGTTATTTCATATTTTGAACAATTGTAGTTTAATGTTTATTTTTATTAGAGTGCTCTTTTGGGTAAATGTATGTTTGTTTACTTCTATTTCATTCTCCCTTGATGTTGCAACCCCCTCACTGAGTACTGTTATAGACACCCTTACTGAGCTTATTGTGTTCTTGATTTACTTGAGGACAATCAACATTTTATGTTAGGCGTGTTGATGAGTGGTTGATTTGCACTCATTTAAGGTCCATTTAGCTCAATAATTAGTGTCTTCACTGCCTAACTTTTCCCTTTTCTAATCGAATACTAATAATTTACAGCTTTGAAGGCAACTGGAGACGGCAAGGACTGATGTTTGAAAGAATGGCCAAAAGTACAAAAAAAGTGCAAAGCGAACATTGTTAATCACTTAACATGAAGGGCAGATCGCCAACTGAGCGTGACATCGCCCAAATTGATAGTGTATAGAATTTGTGTCTATCAAAGAAGGTTGGAGTACTCTAGTAGAAAAGGTGATGCACCGAGTGAGAATGCCAGTCCTGATGCACTTCACCCAAAGCAACTGTGTGCAAGGTAAAGATTTAATGCTAGAACGGCAAACCAAGGTAATATTCAAAAATTCACCGAATGTGAAAGGCTGACTCAATTGTGTACATTGACTAAGGTCCATATACCTGAAGTCTAGAGCATCGCAAGGCTAGTTGAGGATCGAAGGGTGAGTCGTTGATCAGGTTTGGCGAACCCGACTAACGTCGCCGAGTCGGTTACAAGTGGATTTTGGGCCAAATTTTGGGAGAGTATAAATAGCCCAAAAGATATCATTCTTGGAGAGTTGAAGGGTTGAACAGTGTGAGAGAACACAAAGAAGAGTTTATAGTTATTGAGTTTTAAGTTGAGAGTACTTTACCTTTTAAGAAAAAAATTCTAGTTTTTGGAGTTTTACAATTTAAAGCTTGAATTTGATAAATTGAAGTCAAATCCAAAGTGTGTTTACTCTTAATTGCTTGATTTCGAGTTATTCATGGCTTCTTTCATGGAATGTATACTTTCTTTACTTTTTGTGATGGGTGGCTAAAACCCCAAGATCTAAGGGTGCTCAAATGGGGTTAGGTGTTGATTTAATGTACTGGGTATTGTGTCATGCTCTGTTTTGTTGTTGTTCATGCATGAGTTTGGTCTAATTACCATGGGATTAACTTAATGTCACACCCCTAACTAGAAAGGGGCGGACATCAAGGATATACACAAGCACCTGCTAATTATCTTTACTAATCTCATGTCAAACCTGTAGATTCATAAGCAACGGAACCTATATGAAGACACATACTAAAACATAGATAACAAAAGGGCCCGCTGGGCTACTTTACAACGGAAACAAAACTAAGTCTAAGAAGCCTCTAAAAAGTATGCATCTGAGAATCTGATAACTAGTCGGGACAGGGACCCCGACATACCCATTGTGATATATGTACAGACGTAGCAAAATGTAAGCTCTAAATATCTGATAGCTCCAGGTAGAGGTGGAGCTTACCAACTGCTAAACTGGAAGTCTCTAGTCTACTGAAAATGTTTGTCGTCCTGAGTACATGAGCCTGTAATTATACAAATGAAGCACCACAATAATAGGGACGTCAGTACATATAAAACATGTACCAGTATGTAAAGCATGAATAACAAGTAGACATGTAAGAATGCTAAAATGCATCAAATATCAAGATAGGTAAATCTAAGCATATGTATGTAGGAGACATAATTTGTAACTGGAATTGTGACCAATCCCAAGGGTCCTCATCTAACATTTCGTGGCTTAGTCATTTATATATAGAATCCCTATATTTTGCCTAAGTGATATCTTTACTTCATTATATCGCTTCTTTGCTCTTTGTAAAACTAACTATTAGAGAATCACATGATGGCCTACTGACGGAGATTAGTGAACCCTGTATGTCATATGTAGCCCACTGTCACAACCACGCGTGAAATCTCATAGTCTGGTTAATGAGGTCTATCAAGGTACCCCCCAGGGCTCTTGTATGGTCTGCCCGCAGGCCTGTATCAGTCAGGTGAATCCACGATGGTAAATTCCAGCTGACTATATCTGAATTTTGTGCACAGAGTAGTGTCGCACGTAGTAGCCCTAAAATTACCCACCCCACACTGCAGAGTAGTCTACAATCTCAACTGCATGCAAATATTTATAATAATTAATTCATTAATCACATAGCTCGTGATACCATTTGTGATTACTTTCTTTAGCTTGAGAATCATATATCTTGAGACCTATACACTTACGCACAGTCTGTGGCCCACAACTTTCTTTAAATTTATGCAACCTATACACCGTTAACTTCTAAGAGTTTGAAATGTAGACAAATATAGTTGTGTGAAACATATTTCTTCCTTGAACAGTACTATAACTCTATAGGTTTAGGACTCAACATGAGAGGTTTTATAAAATAGGATAACTTTCTTTCAAGTATCATAGAATCTCTAGTGACATTTATCGAAAGAATATGCGAGTTTAGGTCGTGCCTTAAAGGCAAAGAAGCTTTAGCTTTACATACCTTACTTCGGGACTTACTATATTATGTCGTCAAACTTCTCTGCTGACAACTTTATCTATAACATAAAACCATAAAAGGATAGTATAAGAAACGAATCAAGAATCATAACAAGGCAAAAAACACAATAATAGTTCACAAGCGACAATCTCAACAATTTCCATAGATGAATAGCGTATCGCCGCACCCTTCTCTTTCTCTACTTTCCAAGTAGGCTAATGATTTGTTTACATGTTCATTATTACTCCTCAATCCTTTAGCCATAAATAACCAACCCCCTTAATCATCCAGACTTAACATAAAAAGTATAATTCATGGCCTCCGAACACCATATCACGGGTTCTTTGTTAACGATGTCAATTTCCTTTATAAGCTCATAGTTTAAGTTGGTAGAGAACTAATGCCATAAATTAGAATAATAGGAGCTCATATAACCAGCTATAACATATTCTTAGCAATTTAGGCATTTCATCAAACACTTGGTGAGCGACAAACGTTCAAGAACTATAAGAGTCGCGTTCTCTATACATAGCCTTCCATTTTATTGTAACCAACTTACTTCCCCAATACAATACCATTGACCCCTCATTGGTCAAAACAATAGCTAACACAGCCTTCTACAACTCCCTCCTCACCAACATATCAACTACCATGGGTAAAACATGGACTCACGGCTTCCTATCACCGTCCCGTGAGTCCTACCCGCAAATTATACTTAAAGCATCCTTGGAATATTATTTATGGAGATAGAAGAGGAATCATAACTATATATCCAAGAAAATCAGCCCTTCCCTCTTCTATTTTCCAAGAACAATACTTTTTCCTTCAAGAAAACATTTAGCTAAGTATATCTATAGGTCTATGGAGAGGAATACACTTGATTCTTGAAGAAACCAACTTACCTTAAGCTTTGGAGGATTGAAGATGAGAAAAGCTTAAAAAAATAACTTGAAACCAGTCCTTACACGTTCTTGAGTATATGAGAAAGTATATCCCAAACTTCTAATATAAAAATAAAAAGTTTGGCCAACTTTCTCTAAAGTGCCACATGTCCTGTAGTGATTGGGCAGTGCGCGCGTCTATCGGAGAATGAGCATAAGTTTTTACTCTGATATTATTTTAATGATCGGTTTGCTTTGCTGGAAACTAGACTCAAATAACTTTAATTTGATAGGTTGAAGGTCCTGTAACTCTTTATATATTAGGAGATATGCTCGTTCAAAGTCAGCTGAGAAATGAGATCATTTGTAGTATTCCTCCACAATGAATCTTTAAACTTGAATCTTTTCTTTAATGATCTCTTTGGCCTAAAACTTTTGTTTAACCCTTCAAATGACTAATATAAGGGTTACATGGTATGCTTAACCATTTTCAATGATATACTTCCCCCAATGTCACATCTATGCATTGGTGTTTATGAGTCGCAAATGTATTTTAAGTTACAGGGTATTATAGGTAATTAGTTCAATATTAGCATTTTAGGTTTGATGTCTATGGCTTGCTTAAAAAAGAGAGGTTATGGGTGGGATCTTTTTGCCCTATTATTGAAAGAGAGAGTAGAGTAAGGTATTGGGTTTTTTAGAAATGGTATACAGACGAGACTGAAAGGAGAATCTATGCATAGATGCTTTGAAATCGAAAGATGATTAGCGTCAATAAAGATGACTTAGCCTATTTATGAATGTTCATCATTATAGAGTAGCACAATTACCCCTATGTGACATCGATTTCCAATACCCGCACCCCTAGATATCTTGTTAACTCATGATTTTATTTCTATTTTAGTTTAATTGCGATTACGGATAACCAAAGCTTTGTATTAAGTTAGTGGTACCATCCACCCAATTGTTCTTACTATTACAAATGAGCTAATTTAAAGTTCAAATTCCTTGATGAAGAATTCTTTACGATATACCATTCCCTGTGGGATTCGACTCAGACTCTTCGTTGGGTTTTTTATCGACTACGACCGCTCACTCTTTTAATTGGTTTTGAAGGGTGGTTTGAGCGTTATCAACTTCCTTGGCGAACTAAGACAAGCTCGTTGAACATGAAATTTCAGCCCAGTCCCTAATTTTCCCAGATAAACCAACACATACAACAAATACTAGTTTCCCTCCAACATTACAATCCACCTATATGATTTTCTATCCTTGGGTACTCAGATTTCCGCCATCCATCACTAAGTATTAGACTCATTGATCATTTTCACTTAAGAAAGGATTCACCATGTCTATTATTAGGCAAAATCATGCAATTGGGTCAATACTGAGCTACTCAGATTTCACTCACATTAAATTAGGCATATACCCACCAATATTATCAATTCAATTCAGCAATTGAAGCAACACAATCACGATTCACAACTTTTATAGGCATTCATAACTAAAATCACATGGGAAATGTTCAATTTCAACAATACAATGCTATCCATCGAAATTAGGCACCCAATCTCAGTTAAAGGGATTAAAACCACACCCTATATGCATTCTAAACTCAAAAACAACAACAAGTCGAAAACCCAACTTTAATGCCAAAAACAAATCAAGAAACGGAGAAATCGGGATCGGGTTGACACAAACGCCAAACAAATTCACTCTTAGAACTTTGAATCCACCTACACAAGACTCCCAAGCATACAAAATGTATGAAGCAAGAGAAATGAATCGGAAAGGCTCTCAAATTTCAAAGGTTTTAATTTTTGAATTCGTAAAGACCCTTGTCTTTTTTATATCAGGATCGTTTAGTGATCTCGACTAACATCACTGAACGTGTTCGCTGAATCACCAATTTGAGCTTAATCTCACCAAACATTTCTGAACAAACACCAAACCTGAAAGTTAATTTGGCGGACCAAATAGGGTCCACTTAGTGCACTTCAGCGAATCGCCCTTTGAACTTCTGTTGTTGATCTTGATAGTGAACTTTTCCATATTTTCAAGCTCGAAAGGCAGACAAGAATTAGTCCGCATAATGCCTTCGGAGGATTGTCGTTTGGGTTTTGCATCGCCCATGCTTTTCTTTTAAATTTTCCATCCTCTTCTCAACCTGCAGTTATAACACATGTTATACGAAAACAATAAAAACAAAAGTAAAGACTTGGGTTGCCTCCCAAGAAGCCCCTTATTTAAAGTCGTGGCACGACATATTGCTCAAACTCAACAATCATTTTTGGGGTTTGGGATGGTATCACTAGGCAAACTTCCCTTTTGCCTTGGATTAAAATGAGTGGCAATTTGACCCAGTGGGATCTCCAGCTGCTTGATAGAAACTAAGTGTGATGTCACCGTCTGAGATAAAGTAAAGAAGTCATTTTTCAAATCCTTCAACACCTTATTGTACCCTTCAACCTTATTGTATATCCTAACAATCATGTCTTCAGTCTGGCTTCTTTTTGTCCCAACTGGTTCTTTTGGGCATGGATGATCATGGGGAGGAACGTATCTATCTTTCTTCATCTCCTTATCTCTCCATTTACACTTCCACCAGTCTTTCCAACCTCCATCTTTATCCTTGTTCCAACCTTGGTTCCTAATAGTCGTTGATAATTTGTGTGAGAACCCCCTACTTGATTTCCTAAGTATTGAACTTCCTCATTGTATAATGCCTCAAATTTTGCATCATCCGAAACTGCCCATTGTTGGTTCCAACTGTATTTATCGACTTGGTTCCACCTCTCATGACATGTTTAGACAAAAAATCGATTTGGGTCATCCTTTTGGCCACATTTTCATCTCTTTTATGGTCCTTCTCGACTTGTTCTTTACTTAGAACCACTTGTAGAATAGTCACTTGGTTCTCTAGTCTTGGTTGACCTTAGTCATATCATCTAGCAACAACACAACCACATCATACGGTTGTATCATTAATCCACCTTGGACCAACTGATCATCCACACCTTTGTTGACCGAATCAAGGCTGCAACAGAAGTATTACAGCAACAAATTTTCTGAAACACCATGCGTCGGACATTGGAAGAGAAACTTCTTGAACCTCAACCATGTTTCATGCAAAGGCTCACCTCCAACACACTTGAAATTTTGGATTTGGAGATGAAGTTTAATTATGTTCGAGGGTGGAAAGAATATCAACAAGAAAACATCAGTTAGCTCTTACCACGAAGTGATTGAATCATTTGGAAACTCTACCAACCATCTTGTAGCCTCTCCCGTTAAAGAGAACAACAATAACCTCAACCTTATGGATTTTCTTAATATATTCTTGAACACAAATGGTACACATACCCGCTTGAAATTCCTAAGGTATTCATGGGGATCCTCATGAGCTAGACCCATAAAATTCCTTTCATCTGGAGCAATTGCATAATAGTTCCAGTGATGTGAAACACAATTCTCCTAGTTGTAGGAGGTATCCAGATTGCTCCCGTCATCTAAATGACATTAATGTTCATATCATTTAGATCACCCATGTTGTCGTTTTTACTATACTGGCTATCATTGTCACTCTTATGGTCACGCATTTTGTCAACCTGCAAATCATCCAACAACAACACCAAACAACAAGTGTAATACAAATAAACCAAATTTAAAATCTAATTTCTCAATTAGAATTCGCAACCACCACTCCCCGGCTGCGACACCATTTTTGATAATGCTTAAATCACTCCTCAAAACTAATTAAAATAGTGAGCAATCATCGTCAATAAAAATGCACAACTAAGATTCGGGGTCGATTCCACAAGGAACAATGTAAAGTCAATTGAAAAGATAAAGGCTAACTAGATACTAGTTTGAACCTAGACATACAAGGTACACAAATATCAAATAGAAGGCAACTTTTATAACTACACTTATAATGAGGGAAAAGACGATATCATGCAAGAGATATATAGGAATTAGGAAAACTAGATATTCAATTAACAATTAATGATCCATTGCAATTCAATTCAAGATCATTCACTAATTAATAGGTAGGCTAGGTCATCGTCAATTACGCTAATTATATATCGATATCAAAGCGTTTTATTGCGATGTTTCCTTTCGGTCTCAATCACATAAATAAAAAATAACCCACTACCTTAACTTAGACCTCTTTTTAAAGGAAGCCTTGCACCCAACAATGAAATCCTATTATTTCATCTCTCGATCTAAAATTCAAAATTCAAAGTCAAAATATGATTATCAATCTAATTGTCCACTCCAGTCAATCTATTTGGAGAATCCATCGGAAATCGGAAGGTAAGATTGAGCGTGCACTCTTAACCTTAAAATTCAAACTTGAAAACTAGAGTGAACCTATTTCATGAAATCAAGCATGGAAACAAGGAGCTACAAAAGCAATAGAACAATTAATCAAACACCCAAATAGCTTTGTCTATTTCAAGTACAAATTCCCCAATTTCACACAAGAATTACACCCATACTTATAACAATTTAAGAACAAGAAGAAAGGTAACAGATATTTACTTAGATTGAAACACAATCTTCAAATCCACAACTGAAATGCAAGGCAACTTGCCTTCAATGTCTCAACCCCAAATTCAAATCTACAATTAGTCTTCAAAAAGTAAGCTAATCTATGAAATATTCTCTATAATCTGATATGGAATATTTTCCCTTTGAAAAATGACTGATTATTCATGTAAGAAGGGGTATGGGAATAGATTTGGTGAAATTCCTAATTTGGCTAGGTGCCAAGCAGTTTAACCTTCACGGTCGCGAAAACATGTTCACGCGATTACGATGAGTAGTGCCGCTGGTAACGCAATCACAACCCCTGTCCATGCGATCGCGAGATCCAAATACTTTTGCAATGCGATCGTGACCTTTTTATCATGCGATTGTGATAAGTCATTCCCTTCTAGTTCTACTTTCTTCCAATTTAACCTCTTTTTGCTCCCATTCCACATAGTTTCTTCAATGATATTCTAAATCCATTCTCCATTTAATTTTCTTGCAAATATGAAGAAAATCAAATTAAAAGTGAAGATTCTAAACCAAAGGAAGCAAGAATAAATTTAAAAAAGAGCTTCAAATGAGTGGAAATTCATCACTCATCATGGACTTGTGACCGGTCGGGCGCTGGCCAGGTGTGCAACAACTGAAACCTTGGTCGGGCACACTGGCAGCATGCCGGTCCAGGCGCACAGTCGTGCATGCATTGGACAGGTGCTAGCTAGGCGTGCTCTGCCATGTGCCAGGTTTCTACAGCCCATTTCAGGCATATTGGCAACACCTCACGCTCGCCATCACTTCCTCTAATTTTTTTATTTTCAATTTTTATGGGACCCACTCAAAATTCCACCTTAAGTGGTATACCCAACAAAATTAAACCTCACTTTATCTTTATCCCAACCCTACCCACCACCCCATTTCTCTCCAATTCCTCAATTCTCAAAATTTTCTTCTTCTTCTTCTTTTCACCTTCTTCTCTACAAAAATAAAAAACCTCCATTGTTTATCCCCCAAATATTTTTCTAACCATTCTTCCACCACCAACCAACAAAACTCATAAATCACCAAAGAAAAATCAAACCCACCAAACCCCACCCCTTATTGCCTACCCGAACCCTTTTCCCACACCCACTTTTTTTTCTTCCTTTTCTTCAACTTTGTGGGTTCTAATTGCACCTAAAGGAAATAAGTTTGAGGTTGGAGTGGGTAGAAAGTGAAATAAAAAAGGGTCCTCAGCCAAAATTTTTAGTCAAGCACCTACCAGATTTCCACCACAAAAATTTGGTAAACAAGCGGTGGAACACATTGGAGAAGAGTGGTATGATTGGCAATAAGAATCCAAGTATTTGAGTGTTGAATACGTCAATGAGGGGCGTTTGCAAGAAAAATTTCCCTAAATTTATGCCAAAGCATACGCCTTGGGGATCTAATACATCTTCTTCGACCAAGGTTAGTGTAACTTGAGTATTTTGCATGAATTTTATGCTAATTGAAATACATATCATTTGAATTGAAGTAGGTGCGATATAAAGGGTAGGCTTGTGTGGTTTGAGTTGGAGTGTTGAATGAATTTTTAGGTACCCCTGATTGTGATCATTCTAAATTTCAAGCTATGAAAAAGAGACCTTCTTATAGAGATATATACCATACTCTTTGTGGTGTAAACTCAACTACTAGTTGGGAAATAACTAAGGATATGAGTAGTCATGCTACTCTACATTACACCCACTTAAATCAAGAGGCACTTGTTTGGTTGAAAATTGTGTCTAATACCTTGTTGCCTTGCAACCACACCTCAGAAGTCACTATAGAAATGGTAGTGCTAAAAATAGATTGATGAAAGGGCTGATAATTAATGTGGGCACAATTTTGCATCAAAATATGCCAAAATTATAGTAATGAGAGAGGGTGATTTTGTTATGGGAGTTTGTTCACTCGGTACTTACGTGCATTAGATATTGAGGAGGAGGTTCATGATGTGTTTCCACCCTGTGCCCCTCATTTAGTGTGTCATCTGGTTGATGTTACAAAGACCAGGACTCAAGATGTGTCACATGGACCAGTTTTAACGACTATGGATAGGCAAGCGAGGGAAAATAGTTGGATGAGACAGATGTATGGTATAGTTGATCTACAATTTCAAATTGGTGGTTGTCCGATAACTAAGGAGGAGATGGCTCAACATTTCAAGAACCTATTAATGATGACGATGCCACTAGTATTGATGAGAATGATGGTGAAGAGGATGAGACTGATGATGATGGGAATGATGATGAAACTGGTGTTGGTGGTGGTAATACAGCCTTGATGACTGTGGATTTAGCCACGATTGTGGCAACTGCTGATTGAGAGCCCATGGCCTAGAGGCCTAAAGGGAGCTTTCTTTCACTCTTTACTCATGTTTTAATAGTTGCATAGGGGACAGTGCTTTCTTTAAGTGTGGGGTGGGAGATATAGTTCCTTGTAATTATTTTACTGATTTATCGAGTCTTTTTTGTGTTTTAGGTTGGGTTCATCGGCTTTTGTTTTCAGTTATTTTCCTAAGGATAGTCCCTTTGAACTGATTAGGATTAGATTGCTTTTGTTTTATTTTGTTTTGGTAGTTTGAGTTGATTTAGTTGTAGAAGTGACTAATCCCAAAGATGGATGGATGACGACCATCTTAAGGGAAAATTAGTCATAGAATTGGTAGATTGCGAAACTGGACTTTTGGTATTTTGAAACCTTGCTTAAAGAGTTAGCCAGACGTCATGGGTAGTTCATATTTGAATATGCAATTATAATGGAAATAGTAACCTTAAGACAAACACAAGTTCTTTATTTTGACTCTAAGTTGGGCTTAATTGTGTGGGAAACATGCAATGTGATTTATATGAGTATGCTAAGTTGTTTTTTTTCTTTTGTGTATGTCATGATGCCATGTGTGGTGAGTGTTTGATTGGTACTTTCATAGAATGGCATCAAGAACTTGCCATGTGCATGCTTAACAAGTAACTTGAATAAGTTATGGAATAACATTGAAGAATTTCTTTGAATAGCCGATTTAACACTCTTATGTGCCTACGTTGAGATTTTTAGCCTATATTTCTTTGATTAACCATATAATGAGCCAAATTCCTTTTTGTTGATATCATTATTTTGTTAGATCCAAAAATTAGTCCTTAATGCACTATGTCAATGAGCAAGGGTAACATTATGATAGAAGTGAAGTACGGTGAAATGTATTATCTAGTGAAATTAGATAAAATAGGTGAAATATCCCATGATAAAATTGGATAGGCACTTGTATGTATAAAAACAAAAACAAAAAAAACAAGTCTTGAAAAAGTTCTTAAATAAATAAAAGGTAAAAGATTGAAAAGTGAAATGATGTGTATTTATGAGGTGTGCACCAAAGAAAATAGAAGTGGTTGAAGATGTCTGAAAAATAAAACAAGTGCATTAAGGAGGAATAGTCACTAATTGTATCCTAAATATACCCCTCCCTATCCCAAAGTCAGCATTACAACCAAGTTAAGTCCTCTTGATTCCATGATAAATTTATTGTGAAAGTTAAAGTACACTAAGGGAAAGCCTATGGTATGTTTGATGTGCAAGAATATTTTTTGTGAGAGTGGAAGATTAATTTTTGAAAATAGGTCTTTTGTAAAATAAAATATGTGAACATGATGTATGTATGAGTAAAAGGCTATACCAAAAATAGTGAGGGCATTCATGACACATGTTTGGGCATATTTTATGTTGGTATGTTCTTATATGTTTACATTGGTCCGAAAAAATTAGTGATGAATCATTCATTGATGTTGTGTTGTGTTGATTGGTATACTAACATAGCAAACTAAATTGTTGCATAAAATGCTGATAACAAAAACATGATTAAGTCTGTTTGGTTGATTTTAATGTGGGTAGATAATTCCAAAGGTGGTAATGATGAGTTTATAGTTTAGAGCTTGTTTGAGCATGAACAAAGGTTTAACAGTAGGGCGGGGATCTTGGGCATATTTATTTTCCCATTTACTACGATTTTCCCGTATTTACCTTAAGTTTTGAGAGCATTCACTATTCTAATTTATATGTTTAGATAATTATTGTGATGATTGCACACTAACCTATATGATTAGCTTTACACAGGGTTCCTAAAGATGTATGTGCATAATGGAAGCAAAGGAAACGATGGCGAAGAAAATACTCACCTTGAGGAAGGTTGGCGCACTGCGCCTGGGTAGAAACAATTGAGGCATGATTGTGGCGCCCTGCACCTAAATGTGCCTAGATCCTTCCTGGCGCGATTCTGGCGCAGTGCCCTCGATCATTCTGGTGAAATTTCAATCTTTTTAGGTTTCCAAAAGCGACTAGGAGTATAAATTATCTTCCTAAACTCTATAAATAGTACCTTAGGGTTATTTTGTAAGGCAATAACTTATTTTTCAAGTGTAAGAGCAAGGGAAGAACAATTTGTCTTAGGTTTCAATGTTCTACTCTTTCTTTTATTTCAAATTTGATGAAAATAATTGTATTTGTGTTTTTGATTATTATAAGTGGCTAAAAGCCTTTTTTCTAGGGATGAGGTACAGGCAATTGTTCATATTTTTTTATGAATGTATTTTGTTTATCGTTGTTATATCCCATTTTAACTCGCATCAAATAGTGTACACCATATTGGTGATTCCTAAATGAATTAACTTAAGAAGTCGTCACTTAATTATTTTTAAGGTAAATTAGGATACTTATGTATCAAACTAAGGTAATGCTAAAATTAACTTAACTTTATAGTCTACTTAACTTATTCGATTCTACGTAAGTATTCTAGTGATCTTAAAGAGAAAGGATAAAACATCCTTTAAAATCTGTTAAAAACAGTTACTGGCCAAATGATCTTAGGCATATTTATATGCCAAATTACTATGAATTGCCTATGTTATATATGCCTTGATTTTAAGAATAATCTTGAATCTATTTTCTATGTTTTGTGTAACTTACTATGAAAGTGCACTACGACATGATATTAGTTTGTGTAGGAACTTTCAGAGGTGAATGGCACCAAAAAGAGCAAACACGGAGTAAGGAAGCACGAAGACATTCAAGTATCACTGCTAGTTGGCACAATGACTAGTGTGAAGTGCCAAGGGCCAAACTACTGGCACGCCTTTGTGGCGCACTAACTGGTGCGAGGTGCCAAGGTCCAAACTAATGGTGCCCCTTTGTGGCACACTGACTGCCGCAATGCGCCAAGGAGGAAATAAATGAAGACAAAGTCGGGCACACTACTGGCGTGACACCCCAGCTCCTGCCCGGCGTAAATTGATAAAAATAGGATTCCTACTAGGGCTAGAATTGGATTTTTAAATCCTAAACTCTATAAATAGTACCCTGGGGTTATTTTGTGGGGGTTGGACTTCTTTTTGGTGTGCATGAGCAAGGATTAACACATTGTAATAGGATTCAATTCTCTAACTCTTTCTTTAATTGGGAATCACATGAACAATAATATATTTGAGTTTTTGAATATTATGAGTGGCTAAACGCCCTTGTTCTGGGGCTGTAGCCATGGATAATTATTGAGCATCAACATTCTTGAATTAATTATTGGTTATCGCTTTAAGTTACTTTTGTGTTCTTATTTTAGTATATCTTGCCTAGCCATCATAGTGATAAACATCATGTCTATTCTTGGACTCAGGAAACAATAAGGTAGATAGATCAAAGAATACAAAAAGCTAGATCTTTCTTTCATATCACTTGATTAGATTTGTGTTTAGGATTGACACCCGGACGAGCACTTAGCTTGATTACAAAATAGGATGAAATATCAATGCTCACCAATTTGGACTGTCTATCCCACTCAACGATGTAGTTAGTGTCACGCTCCAAGCCTACACCCTGGATGTAACTGGCACTCGAGAACCATTGTTGGCCCCAAGAGAACCCTTGGCCTGGCTCAAATCTCAACGGAAGACTTGCTCGACCATAAATGAACCTCAAAAGTAAAGATTTAACTAAATGTCTCAAAATAGATACTCAGAATATTTTAAAGAAAACATTCAACTGGCCCAAAGAGGCAACTCAAGTCTTAAACATTTAACAATGGAAATGAAAAGACTCCTCAACTACTACTATCTATGAAGCCTCTAATAACTATTATAGACGTCAAGACAAGACCCACGATATCTTAATAAGACTGAAAATAAAAGTGGAATCCTCCAGAAGCAAAGAGGTTCACCAAAGCAACTCTGGAACTGCAAATGGTATCAACGGAGCGCCTGTTGATGACCCTGGTTACCTATATCTGCATCATAAAAGATGCAGGCCAAATGGCATCATTACATGGAATGTATAAGCATGTAAGGAAGCTCTAAAGCACAGACAAAAGCTTGAACTGATAAAAAGGAAGATCATACTCACCTCATCTCAACTCAACTCAATTCAACTCAACTCAAGGATACTCCAAGGTACTCAAACTCAGAAATACTCAACTCAATTCAATATAAAAGCAACAATAAAGATGCAGTATAAAGAAGGCTTTTAAAATAGTAGATACTAACTCAATGTATTAAAAAAGACAATAATAACCCTTTTACTCTTATTTGGGAGATTCTCTAACCGACAACCATCACTATGAGCTATGTGATGATACAACGTCTTGCCCACGCTGCCAGAACTGTCCTATACCTTACCGGAGTATAATACATCCTCAACTAAATGGATCCACTAACCTATGCTTTAAAAGGAATAAGGAATCATCTAAAAAGTATGACCATTTTTACCCATGTTGGCATACATGGTTTATGAGGACTTTGAGTTGTCTGAACTCGTCCCCATATCGGTGCTCAATACTACTCCCAATAATATAACTCATGCTCATATGTTTAAAAATATTTCCTCATCCTCAAACTTTGAGATTATTACTCAAAATGTTCTCTTAAAAGAGATAGTGCTCAAAACTCCTCATGAACTCATTCGGAAATCGAAGTTTCCTCTCATTTTAAATGTAAATCATTTAATCTTGGGAATACTTAGTTCCCTTATATTCATTTTTAAAAAATGAATTCAACTCTTCTCATCCTTATACTCAAGTACTCAAGTCTTAAAACAAGTTTTAAAAGTTTGTAAAAGACTTCTCAAAATGACTCGAAAGGTTCTCTCAAACTTTACTCTAAATATTTTCTTGAATTTAAAATATGAATTCAAGAGTTATGATTCATGATATATATGATCTCTCGATGATTAATGAAGGTTTAAATAGTTAGGATTAAGAAAAGAATGAAAGCTCGACTCAAAGAAATAAATGTGGAGCAAAATGAAGAAGAAGAGTGGTTCGACCCTTTGTGAAGCCAGGGTGGCGCGCCATGCCAGGCCTCCCATTACTGGGGATGGTTTCTGTCACACTGCTAGTGCATCGGGGGAGCAGTTCCCCAGCCCTTTTCCAGAAAATTCTGACAAAATTTTCTTCTCAATTTTTTACCCTAATTCATCTAGAATCGATTGATTTCTTCTAAACTCTCTTAGATTTGTATACCTAACATACAGAAACAAAAATCTACTCAAAACAACCTTAAAACTCGAGCCCTCGCCTTAAGAACTCATCAAAACCCCATTTACAAAGAATGAAGAACGAAACCATAAAAAAAACTCATCAAGAACCTCAATACATGGATTTTCATGGACGAAATTTAATCAAAAAACTCATGATTGGCATGAGGGTGAACGAACACATCACTATGAAAGCTTACATACCTCGTAAAAATCAAATCCTTGGCGAAATTCCTCTAAGATTGGAAGAATCTTGAATGAACGCTTGGACTTCTCATTTTTCTCCTCTTGAACTTCTCTCTAAAACCCTAAGCGTGTTTAGAAATGACTAAAACTGATTCCAATCAGTTTAGACCCCTAAAATATTAACAAAAATGGGCCAGGCTTGTGGTGGTATGGAAAAGACCAAAATATCCCTCTTTAAAATGGATGAATTTCCTTAATCGGACAGGCTGAACTCAAACGGGAATATCTCCCTCATTCAAACTCAAAATTTAGCAAACTCGGTTGCGTTTGAAAGAGGACTCAATGATATTTTATTTGAAATCTGATGGGCCACCTTACTCATATGGTTTTGAAAGTTATTGTCCTTTGAAGTTGACCCAAAACTCACAATTGAAGTCTAACTTGCACAAATCTCAAATTAGCTCTTTACAATTTAGTTCTTTCTAAAAGTAATTGTTTCTAAGACCGAGGTGTTAGAATATCTCTCCCTTGGAAACATTCATCCTCGAATGATATCACTTTGATTAGAACTAAGGGTGGCAACATCTAACACCCAGCTCAAACATCCAACATGCAATTTAACACAACATAGCATATCGATTTAAAGAGTGTTTTACAAAATGTCATTACCTTGGTCTGAAATTTCTGCGCAAGGAAAGAGATGTGGGTATCTCTTATTCATATTCTCCTCAACCTCCCAAGTAGCTTCCTCAACAAACTGATTCCTCCATTAGACCTTGACTGACCCTACCTCCTTGGTTCTCAACTTGCGAACCTGACGATCAAGTATCTCAACGAGTACCTCCTCATAAGATAGGTTGTCCTTAATACCAATATTTTTAGTAGGTATAATAAGTGAAGGATCACCCATACACTTCTTCAACATAGAAATATGGAATACTGGATGGACGGTTGCTAACTCTGACGGTAGCTCCAACTCATAAGCTACATTGCAAATTCTTTTGGATATCCCGTAAGGACCAATATACTGGGGAGTAAGCTTCACATTCTTGCCAAACCTCATAACACCCTCATGGGTGAAACCTTCAAATAAATTCAATCGTCCACCTCAAACTCCAAGTCTCTTCTCCTAACATTGGTATATGATTTCTGACGACTTTGCGTTGTTTTCAACCTCTCTTGAATGATCTTCACTTTATCCATAGCTTGATGAACCAAGTATGGCCCTATCAACCCATCTTAACCAACTCCAAACCATCCAATAGGATATCTACATCTTCTCCCATAAATAGCCTCATAAGAAGTCATTTGGATGCTAGAGTGATAACTGTTGTTGTAAGAAAACTCAATGAGAGGTAAGTGATCATCCAATTACCTTTTAAATCGATCACACCCCCCTCAACATATCCTCTAAAGTCTGAATTGCTCTCTGCTTGAACATCAGTCTGAGGATGGAAAGTAGTACTCAAATTTACCTTCAAACCCAAACCTTCTTTCCAGAATTGTGCGGTGAATTGTGCACCTCTATCTGAAATGATGGACACCAGAACTCCATGAAGTATGACTACCTCTTGAATATATAAACTGGAATAATCTTCTGCTGAATAGGTAGTCCTTACCAGCAAGAAAAGGGCTGATTTAGTCTTCCGATCTACAATCACCCAAATCGAATCATGTTGTCTGCGAGATCGTGGAAAACCAGTAATGAAATCCATATTGATCATCTCTCACTTCCATTCTGAAAGATCTATGTTCTGAGCCATACCATTGGGCCTCTGGTTCTCTACCTTGACTTGTTGGCAATTCGGGCACTTAGCAATGAACTCTGCAATACACCTCTTCATACTACTCCACCAATAGACTTCTCTCAAGTCACAATACATCGTTGTGGAACCCAGATGGATAGAGTATCTGGAGCTATGAGCTTCCTCTATGATCCTCTCTTGGAGTTCATCCAACTTTGGCATACACAATCTACTTTGATAACTCAATATACCATCCCCCCCTTGTTCAAAATCCATCACTTTCTGCTTATGAACATTTACCTTCAATTCAAGCAAAACAGGGTATTGGTCTTGTTTCTCTTTCACTTCGGACACTAGTGATGATTCAGCCCTTTTCATTACCACTACTCCTCCTTTATTGGAATCCATTAACCGGACTCCCAATCGTGAAAGTCTGTGCATGTCTTTTGCTAACTCTTTCTTGCCTTCCTGAACATGGGCAGTACTACCCATAGATAATCTGCTCAAAGTATCAACAACAAAATTAGCCTTACCTGGGTGATATAGAATACTCATGTCACAATACTTAAGTAACTCCAACAACCTCATCTAAGCTCTTTCTGACTGAATACATATTGAAAACTTTTGTGATCGGTGAACACATCAACATGAACACAATAGATATAGTGACGCCGTATTTTCAAAGCAAACACTACAGCAGCCAACTCTAGATCATGGGTTGGGTAATTCTTCTCGTGAATCTTAAGATGTCTAGAGGCATAAGCTATAACTTTGTCATTCTATATCAATACACAACTAAGTCCAACTCTGGACACATCACAATAAACAACAAAGCCTTGGGTACCTTCTGGTAGGGTCAACAATGGGAAGTCATTAATCGGGTTTTCAGTTCCTGAAAGCTTTTCTCACAAGCTACAGACCATTGAAACTTCATTCTCTTCAAAGCAACTTTGTCAACGGAGATGAAATAAATGAAGACCCCTCGACAAACCTTCTATAATAACCAACCAATTCCAAGAAACTCCTAATATCAGTTGGGAATGTGGGTTTGGGCCAGTTCTGCATTGCCTTAATCTTTTGAGTGTCAACTCAAATCCCATCACCAGAAACAATGTGGCCTAAGAATGCCACTGACTCTAGACACAACTCACACTTAGAAAATTTGGCATACAACTCTTTATCTCTGGGAGTTTGGAGAACTACTCTGAGTTACTATCATGATCCTCCTTATTTCTTGAATAAATCAGAATGTCATCAATGAACACGATAACAAACATATCAAGATAAGACTTAAACACAATGGTCATAAGGTCCATGTATGTTGTAGGAGCATTATTCAAACCAAAAAACATGACTAGAAACTCATAATGACCATAACGGGTCCTGAAAGCTGTCTTTGGAATATCACTCTCTCTTACTCTCAACTGATGATATCCTAATCTAAGGTCTATCTTAGAAAAGCAAGTGGCACCCTGAAGTTGATCGAAAAGATCATCAATTCTCGGAAGGGGATACTTATTCTTTATGGTAACCTTGTTCAATTGGCGGTAGTCAATGCACATCCTAAGAGAACCGTCTTTCTTCCTCACAAATAAGACTGGAGCTCCCCAAGGTGAGACATTTGGTCAAATGAAACCTTTATCAAGAGGGTCTTTCAACTGATCTTTTAACTCTTTCAACTCAGTGGGAGCCATTCCATATGGCGGAATAGCGATAGTTCGAGTATTAGGAAGAATATCTATACCGAAGTCTATTTACTCTCAGGAGGGACTCCGAGAAGATCATTTGGAAAGACCTCTGGAAGCACACTCACAACTGGAACTGACTGAATAGGCGATGTCTCAACACTAGAGTCATTATCTCGGACTAAGTGATAGATGCACCCTTTAGAAACTAACTTTATGGCCTTAAGGTACGAAATAAAATGACCCTTAGGCACTGCTGAACTACTTCTCAACTTTATAATTGGCTCATTAGGAAATTAGAACTTAACTACTCGATTTCTACAATCAATTGAGGCATAACAAGCATGAAGCCAGTCCATACCTAGAATAACTTCAAAGTCCACCATATCTAACTCGACTAAGTCAGCCATGGTGTCCTTCTGAATAATAGAAATGGTACAATCACGATAAACTCTCTCATCTAGAATAGACTCACCAACAGGTGTGGAAACACTTAAGGGCTCAAGAAGTTGCTCGGGAAGAATATCAAAATTCATAGCAATATATGGAGTCACAAAAGATAGACTCGCACCTGGATCAAGCAATGCATATACATCAAAAGTAAAGACTTTGATCATACTAGAGACAACATCAGGTGAATTATCTTGCTCTTGGCGACTGGTAATACCATACAGATGGTTTTCTCCTTCGTTTGTTCCTTAAGTAGCTCCTCTAGGTGCAGCTCTGTCTGGTGGAGCCACTGAAGAAAATTGGGCTCTATTGCCCCATTACCACTACCTTTCTTGTTCTTAGGTCACTCTCTCATGAAATGACTTGTCTGACCATACTTGAAACAACCAGTGGATCCATCACGATACGCTCTTAGGTGGTTCCTACCACACATAGCATATGCAGGAGTCAAGTTGGCCCCTTGTGCCACACTACCTTGAGACTGAGCAGGTCTAGCTCTAAAGTTCTGCGAATTTTGATTCCTGAACTCACCTCAATTCTTTGGTGTAGGTGCGGTAGCAGATAATGGAGTATGTTTATTTGTCTTTTGTTGAAAAGATGATTGGTTCGCATTACCCTTCTGCTTCCCAGACTCATTTCATATTGCCTTAGCCTTCTTCCTGTGAAACTCTTCCCTATCTCTCAACTTATCCTCCTCAACCTGCTGCACATGGATTATAAGCCTTGTTATGTCCATGTCCCCTATCAACATAGCAGCCTTACCCTCTTTGCATGACAGACGAGACAACCCATACGCAAACAAGCTCATCCTGCTCCTCATATCAGCAACCATCTCCGGAGCATAACGAGATAGCTGAGTGAACTTGAGGCTGTACTCATGCACACTCATGGATTCCTTCTTAAGAATAAGGAATTATTTTACCTTTCCCTCTCTCAGTTCATGGGGAAATAAATTACCCATGAAGGCCTCTTCGAACATAGCCCAACTCACAATTGGCGCCCCTTCGGCTCTACTCTTCTTCCATTGGTCGTGCCAAACTCTAGAAACACCCTTAGGTTGGTATGCAGCTAGTTCCACACGCTCAACATCTGCAACATGCATCACATCAAATACTTTCTGCAAATCTTCCACAAGGTTTTTTGGATCCTCAGTGACACTTGAACTAGTGAAGTCTGAGGGATTCATCCTCAAGAACTCGCGGATCCTAGATGTATCAGCCACATCCTGTCGATTCCCTCTATGTTGCCCATATTGGTTGGTCACAACTTGACTCAATATCCTGATAGAATCCCAGAACTCAGCGTTAGTGACCTCTCCTTGGGGTTGCATTTCTAGTGCATTAGGAACCCCTTGATCCTGGGGATCAACATTCCTCCTAGCAAGACGACCTCGAACAACTCTTCGTGGAGGCGTTATCTGAAAGATAAGCACAAGCACGAATTAGAAGAAAAATTTCATAGAGTTGAACTATATCGCACTAAAAGAGTATGAAAGAAGTGAGATAGTTCTTAAATGTTGTAGCCTCCTAATTATAGATGTGGCGCACTTCACACCAATAACTAGGACTCTACAGACACGGCTTCATAGACACCCTAGGGCTTTTGAACTATGTGCTCTGATACCAAGTTTGTCATGCTTCGAGCTTATACCATCGATGTAACTAGCACACGAGAACCATTGCTGGCAATAAATGAACCCTTGGTCTGATGCAACTCTCAGCGAAAGACTTACTTGAAAATAAATGAACCTCAAAAGTAAAGATTTAACTTAATGTCTCAAACTTGATACTCAGAATATTTTAAAGAAAGCATTCAACTGGCACAAAGAGGCAACTCAAGTCTTAAACATTTAAAAATGAAAATGAAAAGACTCCTCAACTATTACTGTCTATAAAGCCTCTAATAACTATGATAGACATCGAGACAAGACCCACGACATATTAATAAGACTGAGAATAAAAGTTGAATCCTCCGGAAGCAAGGAGGCTCACCAAAGCAACTCTGGAAATACAAATGGTATCAACGGAGCACTGTTGATGACCCTGGTTACCTATATTTGTATCATGAAAGATGTAGGCCAAATCGCGTCAGTACATGGAATGTACGAGCGTGAAAGGGGAACTCTAAAGCACAGACATAAGCTTGAACTGATAAAAAGGAAGAACATACTCACCTCATCTCAACTCAACTCAAGGATACTCAAACTCAGAAATACTAAACTCAATTCAATATAAAAGCAACAATAAAGATGCAGCATATAGAGAGCTTTTAAAATAGTAGATAATAACTCAATGTATTTAAAAATACAATAATAACTCTTTGACTCTTATTTGGGAGATTCTCTAACTGACAACATCACTATGAGCTATGTGATGATATAGGGTCTCACCCACGCTGCCAGAATTGTCCTACCTTGTCGGAGTATAAGACATCCTCAACTAAGTGGATCCACTAAGCTATGCTTGAAAAGCAATAAGGAATCATCTAAAGAGTATGACCCTTTTTACCCATGTTGGCATGCATGGTTTATGAGGACTTTGAGTTGTCTGAACTCGTCCCCATATCAGTGCTCAATACTACTCCCAATAATATAACTCATGCGCATATGTTTATAAGAATTTCCTCATCCTCAAACTTTGAGATTATTACTCAAAAAGTTCTTTTAAAAAAGATAATGCTCAAAACTCCTCATGAACTCATTTGGAAATCAAAGTTTCCTATCATTTTAAATGTAAAAACATTTACTCTTGGGAATACTTAGTTCCCTTATATACATTTTAAAAACATAAATTCAAATCTTCTCATCCTAATACTCAAGTACTCAAGTCTTAAAACTAGTTTTAAGAATTTGTAAAAGAACTCTCAAAATGACTCGAAAGGTTCTCTCAAACTTGACTCTTAATCTTTTCTTGAATTTAAAATTTGAATTCAAGAGTTATGACTCATGATATACATGATATCTCAATGATTAACGAAGGTTTAAATAGTTAGAATTAAGAAAGGAAAGAAAGCTTGACTCAAAGTGTAGCACCCCGTATCCTAGACAAACCAGATTGCAGATTTCAGAAGCTACAGGTGCCACCGATGAACACCACCTACAGACCGTAGGGTGACCCATGGTCCGTGCTGGTGGTCCGTGGATGGTCACATGCAGTCCTCCCCAGAAAAGTCCCAAAATTTTGGCCAAGTGTCGACCCACGGCCGGACCTACAGACTGTAGGTCAGGTCACGGACAGTGGTCCGTGTACGTGGATCAAACCCCCAGTTTTAGCTCCTAGTCGTCTATCGACGGTGACTCCGTCAGCTTTTAAGTCAGGGGTCTTTTGGTCTTTTCCTTATGCGTTGGACCCCTAAACTACGTGGTTTAAACCCTAAACTACATAGTTTTGGTCAATTTTAGCCTATAAACGTAACTAGAACTTACCTAAGTCAGATCATTCATCAAAACTTAGAAAATTAGAGCGTAAGAGGAGAAAGAGGTCAAGAACCTTAGTTCAAAAACGCAACAAGGTTCCATCAGTTCCAGCCCTAAAATCGAAATATTTCTCTGTGGAATTCGTCACCAGGTATGTGGGATTTCACTAGTGGGTTCCTTTCACCCATTAGGTACCTAGATTTCAGTCAGAATCTTGATCCCCTTAATATTATCTAAACCTAGGGTTTCTTGAATGTTAGAATTGTTGGGTTTTAGCTGTTAGAATGATCCAAATCATATTACCATGTTGTGATATTGTTTTTGCCCAGATTCATGCATAAACTCAGAACCCTAGCTATGTAGTTCTTTTAGTTCATGAAATACACATGTTAGGTCAGTTAATTCAGTTATATATATAAACATGCCTCAGTTTTCGAATGCATTACTATCAATATATTAATGTTGCATTCTCAGTTTGCATGTCAGTATTTTGAGCTATCCAGTATTACAATATTTCAGTCATAAAGTTTTAATTACTTAATCAATTGGGAGAAGATTAATACCGAGTGGACTAGGGTCAGTCACCCTCAAGTCCCAGAACTACGTGCTTCGTAGGATAAGTCCCCTTTATTAGGCATTACATTTTAGTGATCACGCCAGCATGCCTCTATACCTCTGGCAGGGTATATTGGGTCCTCTCGATGGGGCATATACATCGGACTCCACATTTAGCTCATGTGGTTTTATGTCGGTTATTAGTAGCTCTCTTACAGTTCAGTCAAATTCTATTGCATTGACCATGTTATCAGTATAGTTCAATTCAGTCTCAGCATGTTATAAACTTGGTCATTGCATTCAGTTTAGCCATTTTCAGTATTTCCAGTATCCTTATTATGTTCAGATTACATCATTGCTTATTGCATGTTCAGTTATGTTGTTATTCAGCTTTACTCTATCCTGCATGCTCAGTACCTTCCAAGTACTGACGCATACTTTGCAATACATCTTCTCGTGATGTAGGTTCAAGTCCTCAGCTTCTAGATCATGCATAGATCGGTTTCCGATCTCCAGTTCAGCAATATCAGTGGTGAGTCCTCATTCTTCGAGGATGGTTGACATAATTGTCTTTCCTTGCTTTTAATTTTAGTTTCAGTTTTGCTAGATTTAGCTGGGGCATGTCCCAGCATTTCTAGTCAGTAGAGGTTATTTTCAGACATATTTAGATTCAGCTATAGTGTTAGAGTTTGACTTTTTAGTTGTTTAAACTCTCAGTTTCATGTATTCAGATTTAGTAAATGGGTATTCCCCATCATTTCAAATTATCTCATGATTTAGCTTCCGCACAGTATTTATTGATTTAGTTTATCTCAGTATGCTTATGGTATGCCAGCAGGGTTAGCTTGGGGTCACTCGTGATCCTAGGTCCCGTGTCTGCATCCTGTGGGTAGCCTCGGGGCGTGACACAAAGGAACAAGTGCGGAGTGTAAACGAACAAGAAAAGTGGTTTGACACTTTATGGTGCCAGGGTGGCACGCCGTGCCAGACCTCCCTTTACTGGGGCTGGTTTCTGGAGCATCAGGGGCGCGACGCCCCAGCCCTTTTCCAGAAAATTCATACGAATATTTCTTCTCGAATTTTGGCCCTAATCCACCTAGAATCGATTGATTTCTTCTAAACTCTCGTAGATTCGTATACCCAACATACGAAAATGAAAATCTACTAAAAACAACCTTCAAACTCAAGCCCTCGCCTCAAGAACTCATCAAAACCCCATTTGCAAAGAATGAAGAACAAAACTATCAAGAAACTCATCACGAACTTCAATACATGGATTTTCATGGACGAAATTTAATCAAGAAACTCATGATTGGCGTGAGGGTGAACGAACCCATCACTATGAAAGCTTACATACCTCGTAAGGATCAAATCCTTGGCGAAATTCCTCGAAGATCGGAAGAATCTTGAATGAACGCTTGAATTCTCATTTTTCTCCTCTTGAACTTCTCTCTAAAACCCTAAGCGTGTTTAGGAATGACTAAAACTTATTCCAATCAGTTTAGACCCCTAAAAGATTAACAAAAACGAGCTAGGCTAGTGGGGTAAGGAAAAGACCAAAATACCCCTCCTTAAAACTGATAAATTTCCTTGATCGGACTTTCCAATCAAAAATCACGTGAATGCACAAGTAATTTGCAACTTAATTCTATTCCTATTCAATTTATATACAAATATATGCTCATAATCCTTAATTCAAGTGTCACTTATTATTTAATGATAATAATCTCTCTTTCACTAATTAATGACAACCTTTACAGATCCTATGCTTTCCTATTGGCAGTGGCAATTCAATTATATACTACCTTATCTACCGATCATCTCTAAAATGCCTTTTGTCTTTCTCCATTAGCACTTAGAAATGACAATTTAATTTTATAAATATTTCTCCTGCAATTCACTCACTAAAACCAATCATCAATAATCGCCACATCTTGTCTTAGTACTTCACTGGAAATTTTAAAAAAAATATGGGAGACAAGTTTTGTCTCCACCAAAACCAACCAGTAACACGCTATGATCCCTTAACTTGCAACTTTCAATCTTTTAATTCTCTTTGCGCAACCACTAACACTAATCAATCAAATACCTATGATTAGTATGCTAAGAAGAATTAAAGTCAAGGGGTTACCTGGAGCCGTCCTTTTGATCTTTTTTTACCGATCGTGCGACTCTTTTATTTTCTTTTCTACATATTATTTACTACCCTAATTATTATACATGATTCATTATGAGAGTGGTAGAAGTGGGCCACTACTAATTTTAATGTTTTTTTTTTTAATCACAAACTAAATTAATTATTAAAATTACCCCATTAATTATATAATTATAGTTACGAATAGTCCAAAATACTCATTTAAAATCTATTGAAAAAGTCTTTTATAAAATAAGAAGTTCTAGTACTCAAAACAATCGAATAGATCGTTACATTAAATAAGAATTTTTTTAGGATAGGAAAAAAATATGTATAGCACATCACATGAATCATTTTAATTGGTTAGACTTTTTCTTCTTGGTTACTCTTGAAAGTGATGCATAGAATTAGAAGTCAATGAGAGTTATTGACAAATGACAAATATGCTACTTGAGTGGTGTGAACTTGTAATTAGGAATGTAGAGCACACAAATTTCAACTCTTGACTCTTGACACCGCGTTAAGAAAATAAAGAACTAGAATGCAGCCATTTAAATTGACAAAATAAATAATACTAGTACCTAATAATTTAATAATGATAAGGAAATGATTTGCAAGATTACACCCCGACTTTTGATTTAATACATATTTGCCTCCACTCTTAAGATGAAACTATTTATCCGCAAAATTGGTGGCATGTGCGGATATATATGACAAATCAATTATATAATATACTTGCCCCCCTTTGAACTAAATGGTGAATGGTGCGAGTGTTAAAAGATTTACTACACGTGAGTGTGGGTTTCGCCTCAGTCTTTTCCCTCATTATTTCTTCTTTATTTGTTATTACTTATTTATTTAATTAACTATTTTTTGCCTGACTTAGTTCTTGAATTATTTTTATTGACTCTCTCTTTCACTAAGTATTAATCTTTAGTTGATACGAGTGTAATGTGTGTATTTTATATTTATTACAAATTAAAATTAATGAAAGTATATTTCGATAGTATTTATTTTTAAAAATAATTAATATTATTATCTTAAAGCTTTTGAATTTAAAGGTTCTTTCGATCTTTGACATCACTCTAAGTGGAGATAATTGGGTTGAAGCTGATTTTTTTCTCAAATATATGATATAGATGATTTATACAAATTCAAATTTTTAACTTGAAAAATCTCTTGTTTTTGTTAAAGTTATAGAGATAAGGTCTCTTTTTTTTATAAAAAAAAAACCCTACTTAGGTGAATATCTTTAATATTAGAATATCTAAAAGAAAACACTACTGGATATGCACATTTCATCAATTTGTTTATAAAAATCGAAAAAACTAAGTAGCTCCAATTATAACCTAAAATTGAAGGAACCAACTCGTTTACCCCCTTTAGACAATATGACATTCATAACCTTCAAATCATGAATCCGCCTCTGATTATTTGATGGAATATATGGCTTGTCTATAATAGGTTATGGATTTGGCTCCTCTTCATCTTCTTTCTCGCCATTTTTTTCAAGTTCTTGTTTGGATGAAAGACACACATCATAAATTCAAATCAGAATCTTGATCACCTCAACTATTAGATTTTCACAAAAAAAAATTATTCTAATTTCATTTTGACTTTGAATAAAGTGAAGATGATGTGAAATTAAGCTTGGGCTTCATTCAGTTGGTAAAGATGAAGAAGAACAGATAATGTCTCTTTGCAGGTTCACACTGTCCTAACTTTAATTTTCAACAAGCAAGGGTCTCATATACTTTATATATTCTTGTGGGAGCTTTTTCCAACGATAATGAATTATGGAGGAATTTTTTTTTGTTGAGAGTAGTGTGAACTGTACATGCTTTTGTGTGAAATCCATTAATAGTTTGACAAATTTTAACAAAAGAATGAAAGTTATTAAGTTTTAAATACTTGGGATATTTTCTGTTAAGAATGATAGTTTAAGGATATAGTTTAAATTGGGGTATAGTTTAAGAATGTTTTAACTACATAAAAAAAAAACTCACATCCTAAGTTTTGTTGAGAGTAGTGTAAAGTGAACATGTTTTTGTGTGAAATCCATTAATTGTTTGACAAATTTTAATAAAATGATGAAAGTTGTTAAATTTTAAATACTTGAGGATATTTTCTATTAAGAAAGATAATTAAGGATGCATTTTAAGTTGGGGTGTAGTTTAATGATGTTTTTGACAAAATTTCACCTCCTAAGTTTCAACAAGTTGATGCAAAAAAAATGCTAAACAACATATAATATACTTCATCGAGACTTGCAATGATGCTCAGACTTATAATAATTATCTCGTCAAATAATTCGTTTGATCTCTCAATGAAAATATTTTTGATTGATACACAAATCTCTAACATGGTTCTACAGATAGTTGGGAGCAATGGGAACAAGAATTCCTCAATCATTTCTATAATAAGGCGTATTGTGAGTATGATAGAACTTACAAATGCACGTCAATTTAAAGGTGAGTCGTTGTTGACTTCATCAATTATTGGAGGAACTTGAGCCTCAACTTCAAAGATTGCCTTAATGAAACTTCTAGTATTGAAATGTGCATTCAAGAAATGAATTGAGGTCTTCACTACATTTTGCAAGAATTAAAGCCCAATACATTTAGAAAGTTGGAGACCCATGCACATGATTTGAAATTGAGCATGTCTACAACTGGAGATCAATGGTTACATGTTTGTGAACCTTCCAAATATGAATATATAAAAGAACTCCATAGTGGGGACAAGTTTGCATCTCAAGATGAATTTAGAGAGTCCATGTTTATTACAATGCTCCTCATAGCAAACTGCAAGTTAAAATACTCCTAATTGAATAATCCTAAACTACACGTTAAAAAGCTCATCACCGCACAAGCATAAACCATAAATTATATAGCTCATCATCTCATAAGCCTTAATTACACATTAAAATGCTCATTGAGATACAAGTCTAAGTTGTATGTCAAGAATTTCTTCGATTTAGAGCTAAATCCCAAGTTGGAAGATCTTCAAGTTTTAGTAAATCTTTCAAATTGGAAAGCTCTTTAAATTTGAGCTTAACTCTTCAAGTTGCAATGCTCTTTGATGCATATGCTTATATGGATATTGCAAAATTTCTCACATTCAAAAAAAATATTGAAGTCAAGTTAAAATGCTCTAGGACGCATGAGCCTAAATCACATGTCGGGAACCTTTTCAAATTTGAGCTTAATATTTCAAATCGGAAAGCTCTTTAAAATTTGATCTAAATCTCCAAGTGGCAAAACTCTTTTGAAATAAATCTTCAAATTGTAAATGTCTTTAAATTTGAGCTAAATATACAAGTCGCAATGCTCCTTGTTGTACGAGTTTAAACTATATATCACAAAACTCCTCAAATTCAAGCCAAATATTGAAGTTGTAAAGCTCCTCAAATACAAGAAAAATCTTCTAGTTGAAAAACTGCATGTTACTCTTGACTCGCAAGAGTATAAATTATGCATCATCCAAAAAAGGTATGCTAGGATGAAAATTTCGAAAGAAGCGGACTAGGCAAAAGTTAAGATGCACACAAGAAAATCACTCTTTATGAACTGTTCACATCATGACTTGATCCTCTGCACCAATCTACGTAGGCGCTTAAGATTTCATTCTAAATTTAGTCACATAACTCATACATTAATTAATCTTTTACTAAGATTCTGAATATGGAATACTCCATTCGTTTCAATTGATATGATGTAGCTTGACTTGGTGCAGAGTTTAAGAAAGGAATCAAGAGTTTTGAATTTATGGTCTAAAATAAGTTAAATTGTTATAAAATATAAAAAATGTATTATATTTTTTAAACCGACTAAAAAAAAGTGAATCACATTGATTAGGAGGGAGGAAAGGGTTAGAGCGCAATTAGTTGTTAGGTATAATTACTCTAGTTTTGATATTGTTTGTAAGTATGTTATTAATAATTAGTTGAGTAAGCAAAAGATTTAGGGGAGATGGGCAAATAAGGTAAAATAGAGGAGGTGTTAAGTAATTTAAAATATAAAAAGACAGATGCATCCGTTGCAAATGGAGTTAGTCGTATATGTCTTTATTTTCTATATATATAAATATATAGAGAGAGAGAGAGAGTCAGAGGACAGCTATTGAGTGCAGAGCAGAAGATTCTCTGAGCAGCAGCTTCTCTCTGAAATTCTTTCTACCTGTAAGTATTTTGATCCTGCCTTTTTGAATTAAAAATGGTGGAAAATTCAAGTTATAGATCTGAAGAGGATAACCTTGGTGGAGGGGGAAGAGATTTTCTTGGAAAATCGGTATCAGAAATGGATGGTGTTTCGAAAATAACTCCTCCTAGCTGCCAAGAGTTGACTCTTAGCTACCTTTGTGAAAACTCAAAACTTGGGTTTGTGAGCTATAAAGGGAAAGAAGTGATGGAGGAAAGTAACAAGAGATGGGTAGAAAGGGATTTTCTTCAAATGAATGAAAGTAGTACTAGTAAAGGGGGTAATGGTAATGGGAATGGGAATTTATCTAGTCATGAGGAGGCAGAAAAAATTGAAACCCCCCTTAACCTTTCTTTGGCTTTGCCTGATGTTTCACTGTCTTTGGCTGGTTCAAATAGATTCGATCTTCAACCATTATCGCATAATAATACTCATTCCGCTTCATTGTCATGCTCTTATTCCCACCCTTTTTCCCACAATATGAGTTGCTCTCTTAGTCGGAATTCGACTGATTTTTCTGTTGATCACATCTGGAATTGTGGAGAAGGAACTAATGGTTCAGTTCATAGCCGATTTAGGCCTATTCCTTCCAATCAAGTTTTACCTAAGGAAACTTTAGATAACATTTCTTTTTTTCCATCTGAGTTACCTGCAAGACCAACAATTGATGATTCACAAAGTCCAGTGAAGATTTCTAGGCCTGAAAGAATCCTTAGAGAAATTGTTTCTGAATCTATTCCTCTTATGGCTCAGATTGTGCAAGAGCTTCCTCATGAAACACTTGAATCAACAAAGGAATACTTGAGGAACCTAATTGAGAGAAAAGATGATCATTTAGTTGTCCTTCAGAACAGATTAAATAGGAGATGTGATCTTACCAATGAGACTCTCACAAAGTGTCACAAGACTCAACTGGAGTTTTTTGTTGCAATAAAAATGAGTGTTGGAAGCTTTTTATCTAGCAAAAAAGTCATACCAACAAGTGAATTGGTGGAAATTTTCTTACTTGAAAGGTGCCGAAACATAAAGTGTATGAGGGGTTTACCTGTTGAGGACTGTGAATGCAAGATATGTTCAACAAAGAAGGGATTCTGCAGTGAATGCATGTGTCCAATATGTTTGAATTTTGATTGTGCGAATAATACTTGCAGTTGGGTAGGGTGTGATGCTTGTTCACACTGGTGTCATGCTGTTTGTGGTATTCAGAAGAATCTCATAAAGCCAGGTCCAACCGAAATGCAATTTTACTGTATTGGATGTGGACACGCATCTGAAATGTTTGGATTCGTCAAAGATGTCTTCACCTCTTGTGCAAAAGACTGGGGTAAAGAAACGTTGGTGAAAGAGCTCGACTGTGTTCAGAAAATTTTCCAACGGAGTCAAGATTTTAAAGGCAAGGAGTTGCATCTTAAGGCTGATGAATTGCGTATTAAGCTACAAAAAAACATGATTTCTCCACCAGATGTCTGCAATTTCATCATTCACTTTTTTAATTGTAAGTACTACATAACTTTATTTCTCAATTCTTCATAGCTAAATCATTACTTTTCGTAATTTACAATGTATATTTGCCATTAATACTTTGGATATGAAGAATGAAAAATTAGGAATCTTAATTGTTTTATCCTAAGTTGCTTGGACTCTTCACTTTTGGTGCCGCACCCGTGTTGACACGACATTGGTGTGGGTGTGGGTGTGGATCCGTGTCCGATTTGGTCAGCCAATTTTGGGTACTTGGACCAAATTGATGGGGAAAGTCTGCACAGTTTTAATGATTTCAACAATCAAAACAAAAGCTAAATGAAATTGAAGAAAACGGAATACCTTTTATATAGAAATTTCTATGTCACTCCTTCCATGATTCTCGTCAAGTTCTCCCCAAAATAGATTTATAATAGGTTTTATAACTCTATTTTTAGATATTTTAATTATTTTTAGGCGAATCTCCGCACTCGTATCCATACATGGATCCATATCCCCGAATCTTTAAAACTAGATCATGAAGAATCAGACCTCTAGATCCGCACCCGAGTCTGAGCAACTTAGGTTTTACCTAGCAAAAGAAATATAATGAAATGAATACTGAGCTTCAGGTTGCACTAGTCAAAAGATGGATTTTGTTCAAGTCTACGGAGCAGACCATTATATTTCCAAACACCAACTACACAAGCGATACAGGGGATAAAGGCTGTAATCAATCTGCTTAGAAACCTTCCTTTTTCTTTTTTTTCCCCATCTATTGTACTAAAAAGCTGGACCACTGAAGATGCAAATTATATTACTCATTTTCCTGTGCATAAACTGAAGGTAAGGCTCCTTATGCCTCAAGAAGAAACAAATTTTGAGGATAAAATTGATATAATATCATTGCTTCGGGTGTACTAGTTAATGATTTCCATATTGCTTTCAGTGACTGAGCAACAAAGCCTCCTGGAAGTAAGAATAACAATTTCGTATATTTTGGAAATTAAGTGGCTAAAGTGTTTAGAGCTGCCTTATAATTAATTCTCTGTTTTCAACTGTTTAGTATAGTTGGTTCTGAAGAATTTATTTACCAGGGAAAATCAGTTTGTTTGAATTAATAATAACCTTTGGGAAATCATTTACTCATAAGCAGGCTTTGTGTTTTAGTTCTGATCTATCAATTATGTGCTTAATGAGCATGAGCTGATGATTGATTACTTGTTTCCCCGAAGGCTATCAAATTTCAGTTTTAACTTTTTTCTTCGATTAACAGACACAGAAGGCCTGTCAGAGTTTCCTGATAAAGACTTGAGTAGTCAAGCTGGTAGAAAAAAAGATGTTGTTTCTCGTCCTGCATCTACTTCCGTTGCTCCGAAATCTTCCCCCTACAACATAAGCTCTTCAAGTGGAAGAAAAGATGTGATATTTGATGAGCATCATCAGCAGAAAGATGTTAAGGCTTCCTTCATGCCTGAAAAAATAGTTGAAGATGAATGGTCTGTGAAGCGACTAAAGAAGGATGAGCTTGCTAGCTTGGAAAGCATTGTGCGGATCAAAGAAGCAGAAGCAAGGATGTTTCAGAATCGAGCAGATGATGCTCGGCGAGAAGCAGAGAGTTTTAGACGGGTGGCTAGAATGAAAAGTGAGAAATTGGATGACGAGTATTCAGAAAAACTTGCTAGACTGTGTTTGCAGGAGACTGAGGAAAGGAGGAGGAAAAAGTTGGAAGAGCTTAAAGTATTGGAGAATTCACATTGTGATTACTACAAGATGAAAATGAGAATGGAATCTGATATTACAGGCTTGCTTAAAAGAATGGAAGCAACTAAGCAGTTGTGGGTTTAACTACAAATATTTCACTATTTATGCAGTAAGTAACATTGGCAAACTAGATGACATATGCTAGTGACTTCTGTCTCTTCTTGTTTTAGACTTTACCCAACTCCTTGATTGTGTAAGTTGAATGTTGGTGAACTATTGTAAAAGCTTGAATATTTTGGAATTTCGTTTTGGCTACTTTGACTACTCAAGAGTAAGTATAGCCTTCAATGAACTTATCTTTTCCAAAGATTGAAACATTATGTAAAACGTCGACAAAACACCCCTAATTTGGCATGACAACTTACTTTAGCACTTTTACTTTACATATAATTATTTACCCCTAGTCTTATTTGTAATGAATTTAATATCACCTTAAGATTATAATACTAGTCTCACAGTGGCAAGTGCATCTCATACATGCCATGTCATCAACACATCAATGCCACGTCAACGCCACCTTGAAAATTATTTAAATTTTGATTTTTTAGTTCTTCTTTTATTTCTTTTTATTTATTAACAATTTTATAAAAAGAAAATAGGAAAAAATGAAGATTAATCTAACATTAAAAAAAAAATTCAAGTTCATCACCATTAATATAAACACTACTATAAATAGTGATTTTGAAGCAACAATCTTCTCTTTTCAATTTTCAAAATTAGTGATATCAATTTTGATTCAGATCTTGAAAAAAAGAAGGCCCTCTTCTTAAAATCAAAATTGATATGAGTGAAAGATCATAAGTAAAGAAAAAAAAGGTGGGGGGTTCGACGACGAAGGAGAAAAAAGTGAGAAAAATGGCGGTTGAAGGCAGGAAGGTTTAATTTGGAGTAGGAGAAAGAGGGTGGAGTGTGGGGTTCGAAGAACAATAAATGGGGTGTGGGGTTCGAAGTACAAGAAATGGGGTGGGGACTTTCGAAGAAGAACAAAGAGGGGGGGGGGATATTTCGAATAAGAAGAATGAGGTGGTGCAATGGTGGCTGACGGCGGCAAGGGGTGGTGGGGAAGAAGAAAGGGTGAGGTTACTAGTAGCTAAGGGTGGGGTGGTGGGGTGTGAGGAAGATGAAGAATGAAAAATAATTGGCTGAAAAGAAAAACATGGGACCCACTATATTTTTTTTTCTTTAATTTTTTGCCAATACGCGCTTTTTTTTAACTTGCCACGTCAGTGATTTGGGTGCATTTAAATTCACTTGATATGAGATTAGGAGGGGTAAAGAATTATGCGTAAAGTTAAAATGCTAAAAGTAAATTTTCTTGCCAAGTTCTTTTTATGTGTCTTCTCTAAAACGTCATGTGCATGATTTTTGGAATATGTGTGAAACCCAGAGTAGGAGAGTAAGTGTTGCCCTCTGTGAAGTCCTGAATTTTCTAAGGATTGCTTACCAATATGTACGGACAGCAAAAAATATTTCCAAACAAAATGGCCATATTTATATATAATGCATTGATAACTATATAAATAGTATATAATTGTGTATAGGTGATGTATAACTATGCATAAATGGTCATATGTATATGCAATGATCCATATGTATATAAACGTATCGATATTGTATAAATAGTATATAATCGTGTATAGATGACGTATAATTATGTATCAAAGATGTATATACATTGTTGATACAATAAAGTATACATTGAAAATTGACTTTTTTACCGATTCCAACCAACTCAAATCTCCTTTTAACAATTTCAAAATTTAGACAAGAGCTCCTCTAAATGTTTTATATCTTGATATATTATTCACTCGAAACAATTTATGTCTGCGCCATGGACAAGCTTGGAATATGAAAGAAGAACGAGGAGCAATAAGGAAGGAAGAATCATGAAAGCAACAAAGAAATAAGGGGAAAAAAGAAGAAAGGAGGAGGAAGAGAAGAAGGAAAGAAGACATTATTTGTTGGAAGGAGAAGTCAAAGCCAAAAGAAAAAGTAACAGCGAAAAAGAACTGCCTTTCAAATTGAAAATGGTATAATGACCATTTTATGTAATCAATAATAATTAGGTTATTGTGAGTATTTTGTTTAATTTTACCCTTTTTAACTTAACTTGGTCTAATTGTTGATTTGGAAATTGTCACGACCTGAGAATCCACCCCAGACGTGACATGACACTCGAAACTCCATTAGGCTCAAGAGCACCAACTAATCCGCTTTACCCGGATAATCTAATACAAATACCAATTTAAATACCAATGCGGAAGATAAGACTCATTTTAATTAACATTCAAAATAGGAAAACCAATTCGACTCTTGATTAGAAAATCAAATCCAACTAACAATAGATCTACGAAACCTCTACTAACAAAATAACAATATTGCCAAGCCCCAAAATAGGGGGCGTAACTGGCACTCGATACCCTATTCAATCGAGTTACCCACTAAAACATACTAGCTAACCAAACTGTGAGATAAAAAGATTGGGCAACACAACCACTGAAAAGTGATGCCTGGACCTTGAAGGCCATGACCTGAATGAGAATAAACCATACAAACAATGGTAGACAAGCGAAAAAAATAAAGATGTACTAGCTAGCAGACGAGGCCACAACTGAAGACATACCTACTTACACACACATATATACATGCCAAGTCTATGGGCTGGAGATTGAAACTTACAAAAGAAAACCCAGAATATTCTGTCCACAATAGCCTCTATGAGTGACATAAGCATTGTCGGGACAAGGCCCCAACTATACTCAAATTGTACAACAAAAGTAAACATCCTTTGATAGCCCAAGGATAAGATGGAGCTTACCAACTCACAGTTGAACCCGAATCTTAGCGGGCGGGTCGATCAGAATCCCTGCCTGAACCTGCTCGCACGAAACAAAAAGCAGCGTCCCCAGGCAATGGGATGTTAGTATGAATAAAATTGTATTGGTATGTAAAGTGGAAAGTAGAATCATAAATAGTTACTGTAAAAGGGTAATAGAGATACCACCTGAAACTAAACCTCAAATAATCTCCATGGCTGACATTTGGCATCACACTATTTAAATATGCATGGTATGCTCGTATAATCGTATGTCATGAATACATATATATATATAGATGCAAATGCATGACATACCCAACCAAATGCTAGCAATGGTGGTGCTTCCCGGTATCTAACTGGCATCATATTCTCCAACCTAAGGTCATCGGTGTCTAATACGTATAAATATAGGTATTATACCTCATACCTCCCGATTATAGCTCGGGAGTAGAATGCATAGCATGTCATATCATGGATTTATAACACATATATGTTACCATTGTCATGTTGCCAATCTTGCACTACAACAAATTTGATTATTAGGGACAAATAATTTCGTCATTTATAAATCATATTTTGTCACTAAAAATCTTGTGAGACGAAAAATAATTCGCCAATCAGTCGTCACTAAATGTGTGTCGCTAAAAGTATACAAAAACGATTTAGTGCTTCGTCGCTATAAGTATTATATTAACTACAAAAAGAAAAATCGTCCCCAAATACTTAAACATTTGTGACAAATTTATTTGTCGTAAAAAGTATATTTTTTTGTAGTTAATAGTATGCTTTGTCACTAAAAAGGTTATTACTACCAACAAAATTATATCGTTACTAATTATTTTACTTCAATCAGTGACGACATCAATTTTCTCTTCAATTATATGTATTTCGTAGTTGAACAAAATCTAATTTCGTCACTAATGACTATATTTTATATACAAAAATTATTTTGTTCTTAAATGTATTAATTAGGGACAAATTTATTATTATAAAAAAAGTTAATTTTCCTATCATCTCCCATCTCAATTTTTTTTAACCCCTCCCCAAGAGCTCCCACATTATGCTTTCTTGGGGACTCGAAATCACAACCTTAAGGTTGGAATCGAGGAGTGCTTACCATCCGATCAACTCTCTCTTGTCTCTCATTTTTATTTTATTTTTAACTTCATTCACTTCTTTCAAATTTAACTTCTGTGGAAATAATAAATTATATGATTATTTATACACATACACAAATGCATGAAATTTACCACCCACAATTCATTCAAATGTAGATTATATTTTAATTAAACTGTATATTTTTTAAAATATCTTTAAATATATTCAATACGATTCTGTCATTTTATTTATTTATTTTTATAAATTTTAAAAATTATTCAATACAATTATAAATTTATATAAAATTAAACTTTTGATTTTATTAAAAAAAATTAAATAATCGATTTAATTCGATCAGTAAATCAATTGTTTTGAAAAAAAAAATGATGCCCATAACTATAATACTTCATCGTAATATATTTGAAATCCTAGTTGGTTCATTTTTTTCATTTGTGCTTTCATTTTTTAGTTTATTTCAATTTTCAAACTGATGAAAAAAGTTAATAGAAATTCATGAAATATTTCGCACCTTTGAAAAGTCTAAGTTTGTAAGTCGATGTTATCTCTGTATAGTTGCTCTACGTAATATATGAAATTACTATTAAATATGTACATATTTTTAGATAGAAGCAAATAGATCGACTTAGTCTATGCAGTTTACCAATCACAAATCAATAGACACACACAAAAATTAGCACCAAGACTTGAGAAACTATTTTTTCTATCGTCTTTATCGATGGAAGTGTATCAAATAAAAAACAAAAGTGTTAAACCAACAAATATTAGCGATCTAGTGGTAGAACCATACCCCACTCACGGTACTTATAACTTGGATTATATTTTTCAAATGATGCATTTTATAATTGCGTAATTTAAGAAAATTGATGAATTGAACTTTTTCATTTTTACAAGATCGACCGAGTTCATTGGTTTTAATATTTTCCCTCTCCAAATAAAGAATGGACTCTGTTTATTTCTTATGAAGCACTTGTATTATTCTTTTTGTAAGTTGTCACTTGTAATTATGAACAATTGTAGCCAAAAAAAATTGTATTTAGCTATGAATATTTTCCGTAGCAAATAGTTGAATTATTCACTACAAATTTTATGTCGTCGCTATTTAACACCTTACATATTTTGTGGCAATCTTTTTGTTGTCACTAAATCATAGATTGATTAGAGACAATAAAATCTTTGTCACCAATTATTTATATTATTAGTGACGAAAATAAATGTCATAATTAAATCTAAATTTTTATAGCTAAAACTTATAATATTTAACTATGAACTCTAATTTGTCGATATTTAACAACATATTTTTTTAGATGAAATTTTTTTGTGTCCAAAAATTAATAAATTTTAAGACAAAAAATAATTTGTCATGAATTAGATACATTATTAGTGACCAAATAATGTGTCACCGATAACTTTAAATTTGTGGCTAACACTACTTAACAAATGGCGCCAATTAATTTTTTGGTAGGAAACTTTAGTGGACAAAACTTTGCTACGGATTTTTATGTTCCGTCACTAAAATTAGTGTCTCATATATTTAAGCCCGAAAAGTAAATGTTGTCACTAAAAGCGAACAATTAAAGACGAATTGGATGGCATAGCTAATAATTTCGTAGCTATATACACTACTAAAAAATTGTCAAAAAATGACGGCCAAAAGCGATGGACTGCGTCGCTTTTTTGGTCAAAATCGATGAAAAAGCGACGTAGTCATGGTCGTCGCTTTTTGGCTTGACACTTTTCAAAAAGCGACGGACAGCGTCGCTAAAAAGCGATGGATTGCGTCGCTATTTTTCTGCAATTTTTGACAGCAGAAACTGGCCAGTTTCTGCTGCCCACCTACAAATATAAATTAATTCAATTCAATTCATATTCAACCAGCCCAATCAAACAATATAATGTAAACATCACACACAACATATAAAACAACAAACTTTAATCAAACTTCAAAAATATCTAAATCACAATACAAAAACTTATAAAGTGTTTCAAAATGTGTTTCAAAAGAGACCTAAACTAGGGAGTGGCATCTACAAAATCCTCCTCCTCGTCCTCATTGTCATCGTCGGTGTCCTCGGGAGTCGAAGTAGTAGGTCAACGAGCGAGGTTCAACACTTGTTCTTTGATTTGCTGAACGGTCGCACTCATGCTTTGTTGTTTAGCTACTCTTCTCCGCTCCGACTCTGCCAATGCGATGTAAGTTGTGCTATTTGAGCCGATATAGCAGCATTCTGAACACCGTCAAGTGCCTCGGCTTGACGTGATGATCCAATACCTTATAAGCTTGACTGCAGTCATCTTACATCGTTTCGAGACCCTAGATCATAGACTCTACCCTTGTGTGTCCCCCTACCATTTTTTCTGTCCAAATTTGGGTGGACAGTTCAGGTGTCATTTGGACCAAATTATCTAGATTCTCAGCGATGTACTGATGAAACTCATTCTGTATATTAAATATAAAAATTGACATCAATATATATATATATATATATATATATCATAAATATATTCACTATTAATATATATTATTCATATTAAATAACTTACAAAAGTTCGTTCGGACCTTTCCTCCACCCACACATCCTGATCCGACTCATTTTCTTTCTTCTTCACATGAGTCTTCTTGAAAACCTCCGGTCCAGTGGGAGTGCGCCTCAATTCTTTTTCCTATAAATAAAAACTGAAATTTATAACGATATATATGAATCAACTAATTATTAATTTAAAAGTTTGAATTAGAACTTACCATCTCTCTTGTAATTGTTCCAACGGTCTTTGCACCTCCGGTGTGCAACGAGCCACCCTTAAGACTGCCTCTAGCCTTTTTGTCTTGTTCTGACATTGCCTTAAACTTATCTGTGTTCCAATACTGACGCAATTTATCAAAAACATGAGGCAACATCCAACCCGGACGTTGATCAGTATCCCAAACTTTCTTAAGCCAGCTAGACAGTCTTGTGGATGCCCTCCTCTCAAATGTGGCCGCAATGACCAAATTGTACCTTGACTCTCAAGTACACATAGTCTGAAAATAATAATTCAATAGCGTTAATTAGATCGATAGTAAAAAAAAGTTAAATATACTAAAATTATTAAACTTAACTAAAAAATATATACCTTAAATTCATTAAACATCGTCTGGCGTATACCGTTTGGAATCTCGCTCCAAGAGTGATAAGCCTGTGTATAAAGTTTTCTAACACAGTCTTTTAAAGCCCGGGCAGCATCCTTTGCATGATGCCTCCTGCAAAACACATAATAAATATGTTAGTTCATGAATAATAAATTAAAGTATAAGAAATAAATAAAATAAACTAACAATAGATAACAAAACAAACTTACGATGATCCATCTGGCTCAATCATGACTCTACCAAGTCTGTCCTTCTGGCCAGGAGCTAGAGCAGACATCTCATCATCTGGTGTAGCACTAGGTGCAGTTGTAGATGAAGGTGATACACCAGGATGCACAAAATGCTGAGTCAATGGAGGCATACCGACCATAGCATCTGACTACTCGCTACTAGAATCTCCAATCCTCATGGCAAATAACTGAGGAGATGTACTTGTGGGAGATGTAGTACCATCCGATATCCTACCTGCCGATAAGGGTCTTGGACGATGAATAGCCTGTAAAGGTAGGTCCTCGTAGCGCCGTGGAGGCAATGCCTGTGAAGTATAGGAAGCACCGACTGATCGACGATAATTAGGATAAGATGTCCAAGGATCCGCTGTACCAAACAGAACAACAAATAAATGAGTATCATGACTGATGCGCTCTGACGCAGAAGAAATAGATCCTAGAATATCCTCAGGATCTATGGGTCTCCTAGCTCACTTCTTCTTTTTAGCCTGTTTAGAGTGGCTAACTCCAAGATGCTCGCAATGTCTATCACCGTCACCGTCTGATGACATCTGTATGCAATTTTACATGTATAATATATAAAAATCATAAATTAAATAAAATTAGCAAAATAAATTAACTTACATAAATACTAGCTTTCTACTACTATTCCTCCTCGCTTGTTTCAATTCCATCATTCTCCCATTCTTCCTCCTTAGTTGTTTCATTTTGATTATCGTCCCATTCTCATCATCAAATGATTCATTTTCCTCATTCTCGGATATTTCTTCCTCAACATTCATTATCTCATCATGAAATACTTCTTCTAATATGTGTTGAGGATGTTGTAGTGTGGTTTCCAATTCAACATCAACTTGTTGATGAACAATTGCAACATCATTTTGATACGCCACATCTAAGACATTGCCAATTTCAATTCTTCCCACAGGCTTTGTTTTTATAACAACACACCAATCAGTTTTGTCTCTACGCAATGGATATGGAGCGTAATACACTTGTTTAACATTTTATGCAATAATAAAAGGATCATAACTTCTGTATTTCATGGTGTGCTTAACTTCAATATGTTGATGGTCCACCTTTGTGCCTCTATGTGATGGGTCAAACAACTCACACCGAAACAATATAATCTTCTTCTTAGGCCAACCTGAATACCTCACTTCAATAATCTCATGAATGACACCATAATATTCAATAGTTTGGCCAGTACCATCAACATCACCTTGTATGTAGACACCACTATTATTTGTTTTCTTGTTCCTAGAAACTTCTTCAGTTTGAAACTTAAAACCATTGACACAATACTTATTCATTGTCAGTACTTGAGATTTAGGTCCAAGTGTTACTTCTTTCACTAATTGCAAATGTTGGACACTTGAGTATTCATCGTAAACCTACGTGATTGTTATTTTAAGTAATATAATTTAGTATAATGTCACGACCCAAGCCTAGGGCCTAGACGTGACATGGCGAATGAGGAACCCGAAGGAACCCCAAACAAGCCTCTTCAAACTTTTCATCACACTTCATCGGTCGCGGAAGTACATTCAACATTAATTAATGGGAAATAGGGACTAAGGG
>JAJOOS010008811.1:0-53099 GCA_029582725.1 Solanum chiquidenum
TTACTAGGGCTTTCTTAAGGGTTTCTACATAGTGTAAGGGAGGGTATGGGACTTCTCTTGCACATTGCACTTGTGGGATCCTAAGAGATGGTTGTAGTGGTGTTCTCTTATGATTATGATGATTATGACTTATGTATGTTGAAGTTATGTTATGTATGATCATTATGAATATGGTAAGTTATGATGAAATATGATCTTATGAATGTATGCATGAAGTTGGTTGCTTAATGTGAAACTTGGCTTTGAATAGGGTTATGAGGTTCTAGTCCTTGCATTGCACTAGTATTGCTTGGGTTGTCTACATGTTGGGATGATATTATGTTGGTTTGGACTATGATGCTTACTTTGTGTGCATATTGGATTTACTTGGTAAAAAACATGTTTTGACTAAAATGTCCTTGTATGCATGTTTCAATGGTTTTTATGCATAGTAGCCATGTTGGTGAGTCCTCCATTCTGAGGACAGGACCCTATGATCTAGCTTCTATTTTTAGTTCTTTGCTTATATTGAAAGACATTGTTGTACTTTCCTATTTCAAGACTTCTTATTGATGTAAGGGTTAAGTCCCATTTTCGATACTTCTATGTCTAGATTGTACATTGTGACAAAGTTAGATTATATTTTCATATGTAAAGTGAAGTTGAACTTCCAAAGTAAAAGTTTTCAATTTTCCGTGATTTTATTCTATGATACATGCTAGGATGAATGCTAAGGGCTAGTATAAGACCTCTTCGAGGTCGAATACGTCGGTAACGACTAGGGGGTGCTCTCGGGTCGTTACAATATCTCACATGGCCATCTTAGACACAATTTTAAACAGGAATAGGGGCACGGCCCTTTACAATCAAAGTCTTAAAACATGAAAGAACTAGAATTATAAGAACTCCTTGTCCTCGATCTATGAGGACATACCCAAAATGTCTTGGAGAACTCTATTCCAAGCTTGACTAGGAAGGATCAAATTGAGTGCCAATCCCTACACTTCATAAGAGTAAAGAAAATATGGGTTAGCACATAAAGTACTAAGTATGATAGCCATGCAAAAACATGCTAAGAATGGACATCGTTGTTTGAAAGTCATGATATATGCCATTTTAGTAAAACTTCATGAACATTGATAAAAGAGGCATAATATAAGTCACAACCAACATACAAGTCACATTTTCACATTTGAGCAAAATCACATATAAAGATTTTCCTTTACCTTGAACCTCCACCTCAAGTAACCCTCAAGATATACCTTGTGCAATATATGGATAGCATCCCATACCACCATCCACACTAAGGTACCACCTTAAGGTCACCAAAAGTGAACTTACCATTCAACCTTTCCACCTTTACTCAATAAAGCATATAAGAGATATAAACATTAAATGAGTCACATCATCACATTAAGACCAAACCTAAGACAACTCTAAGTCATACTTGTGCAATGTGCAAGTAGCATCCCATACTACTACTCACACTAAGTACTCCTTTGAAGTCACCCTACACAAGGCACATTCATATACAACAATCATGACAAGGAAGTAACTCATAATACAATCCAAGTATAGCATGCATCTTTACATCTAAGCATGCTATAATTTAAGTCAACCTTCTTCATTTACCTCATTTAGGATACATTCATTCATTCATCGTTAAGACTTAGAGAACTCACTATAGCCCTCTTGAAGCCTACTCGTGCAATGTATGGATAGCATCCCATATTACTACCGACACTTCATAGAACCTCTCAAGAAACTATAATGCACATCTCACATGATAGGAAAAAATGTATAACCGACATAGACCGTGAGAGCTAAATTATGGAATCTGGTGTCATGAAACCCCACAACGTAAAGACGTGATCTTCTTGCCTAAGGAAAACAAATAACCTAGATTATGTGGATCCACTAGCTAGACCTATGTAGGCACATATTTATGGGTTAGGAAGATGTTCATTGGAACCCTAGCCTAACATTGGGAGAGTTTCCATCTTACAATATTCACTCGGTGCTTAGCCTACATTCCCATAGATCATTTTATTCACATTACATTAGTGTACTACGAAAGAATGCCATTGGCCTATCGACCCAAGATACATCATTACACAGGGAAGGAATGCTATAAGCCTATCGATCCATGGTACATTGAAGGATAACTCTAGAGTCCTCATGAAAGGAATGCCTTAAGCCTATCGATTCATAGTTCCTTATTACATTCTTATACTCATGAAAGGAATGCCATAAGCCTATCGATTCATGGTACATTGACTCATTAAGAAAAGAATTCCATTATCCTATCGATTCTAGAGTCTTCATCACATTAGATCATTTATGAAAGGAATGCCATAAGCCTATCGATTCATATCCATTAAGTCAAGACACATCCATTACTCATATATGAAAGGAATGTCATAGCCTATCAATTCATATTCATTAAGTCAAGACACATTCATTATACAAGAAAAGGATGCATAAGCCTACCAATTCTAGATTCAACATTCACATTACTTTCATTATCATTCATGAGCATCAATTGAGAATATACTATCAACAACAACACACTTACATTCTATACATGATCGTCATTCTATCATAGAAATCACATGCATATTCTTCACATTATACATAGTAAGTAAACACCTCCACCTTTCAAGTGGATCAATATCTCTAGCATAATTCTACTTCAACAAGCAATTAGGTCAAACTTGCCCTTTCAAGTATATGATAAAAAATCCTCAATTCACCAACAATTCATCATAATTAGGCATATATGATGATACAATTCAATAACCCAAAGCAATTTAGACAAGTTCAACTTATAAGCTTTCATAATCACCAAACCCAATTCATAAAGCACAATTTAGAAATTGAGAGAAATAATGATTTCATAGAGTATTTGCATCATAAATCATCAATTAAACATCAACACAATCAAAATAAGTCATTAAAAACCATTCGAAAATGTTTGAGGGAAGAACCCATGAGATTGAGTAAAACCCTAAATTTTTCATGCTTTGAAATCACCTTTGAATTGGCTCCTTGAATGACAAGTTAGACAAGGATCAAGACTACCATAACTTGCTATTGATTCCCCACAAAAATTGAAGAAGAAACACCTTGAAATCCCCAACCCTAGCTTGAACTTGACCTTGATCTCCAATTGAGTTTCTAGAGAGGACTTTTTGGGAGGGAAAGCTTTTGATTTTGAATACTTGAAATAATGAGGTCTAATTATGTTTTAATACTCTTAAAATATCCTAATATACTTAAAATAACCGTTCAAAGACTTATTAGGACTTGGGGTGAATTTACCAATTCACCCCTCACTTGGTCGTATCACTTGACAGCACATAGGTGCCATCCACGAGACTTAGACTCACGGACCATACTGTTGGTCCATGGTCTGGGTCTGGGTCAGGGTCAGAGAGGTGCATTTAGGGGACATGACCTATGGAGGCCATCCACGGGGCGTGGATGGACCTACGAGGCATGGATCCCTTCCGTAGGTCACCCCATTTTTGACAAGTTCATCATTTGGGGCAGCCTTGGGGTTTAAACTTAGGGTCCTCCTCAAGAACCCCTAGGGTGGTCCATGGGGAGTCGTACCTTGACGTTTAACCCCTAAACCCCTTAACCATGACTCGGAACAACATAGAGCACCATCAAACCTCACACCAAACTCTAACACACACATGTTAGGCTCGAGTTTCACTAGTTCATTTTTAGGGTCGTTACAGATCGTCCATCAATAGTCACATTGTTGTCGGATTTGGATCATCTAGAAATATGTCTTCATCTCTTTGAGTACCTTGTTCGAACCTTCTATCTTGTCAAGAATCCTTGCAATCATATCTTCAGTTAGGAAACTCTTCGGATCAACTTGTGGTTCCTTGGGCATTGGTCGGTCATGTGGTGGCACATACCAATCCCACCAACCTTCACACTCTCTCTAATTGGCAACTCGATCATGCCAATATTTATCTCTCCAACCGCCTTCACGGTTTTTAGTCCAACCTTGATTCTACCCTGACCTTTGATAGATCGAATGAGAACCTCCCTCTTGATTGCTTAGAAACTGTACCTTTTCATTATACATAACCTCAAATTTTTCTTCTTCTAAACAAAATCCATAACTTGTTCCAACCGCATTCACCTTCTTGAAACTATCACCCATCACATGTTTCGATAAAAGATCTAACTACATCATACTTTTTTCCATGTTGTCATCACGTTCTTGGTCCTTCTCTAATTTATCTTTAGTCATACAAATAGTAAGGGCCAATACTTGATCTTTCCTTGTGCGCTAAGAACAATTGATCATTGTTATCTCATCAAGAAAAGTAAAAGCCACTAGAAATGGATGTCTCATAATTCCACCACGAATGAGTTGGTCAGCAGCCCCCTTATTCATTGTATAAAGACTTTGATAAAAAAATTGCAAAAGCGTTTGTTTGCAACAAATTTTAAAAGTAATAGAAAATAAATGGCAACCACAAATAAAATATGAAGAAACGTTATTTTATTGATCAAGATTGTGAGTACAATTTTGTTCCTCCTTTGATTTTTCTTTCATAAGATTTATCTATGATTCGAGGGCCGTTAGTGGCATATTTTTCAAATTAGTATGATTTGGATTTGACCTCTTTATGAAAATTCCATTAATTTGTGAAATACTTGAGATTCCTTTTAAGGGAATATAGTACCATTTATATAGGCATGAACTAGGGTTTAGGATTGAGTACCCTCCAAGAATCCTAATTGAAATTGAACACACCTTGTAGAGTCCCAATTTGAATTGAACAAATCTTGTAGAGTCCCACACAATTTCAATGTCTACAAATGTCCCCTGCTTCAAGGCTTGTTAGAGTGTAGACTTGAAGAAACTCAAAGACAAGACTTGAAGTACTCATTCTTCCACCTTCACATTTTTGTGACTTCAGATTTGCATATTTGATTCGTGAAGGAAGAGATAAAGAACAAATTTGATCTCACTAGGCGTGCCAATTTGTTTGCAAACATTTTTAAAGTGATAGAAAATAAATTGCAACAACAAGTAAAATATGAAGAAACATAATTTTATTGATCAAGATTGTGAGTACAATTCTGTTCCTCCCTTGATTCTTCTCTCATAAGATTTATCCATGAATCGAGGGTTGTTAGCGGCGTCATTCTCAAACTGGAATGGTTTGGATTTGACCTCTTTATGAATACTACATGAATTTGTGGAATACTCGAGATGCCTTTTAAGGGAATATAGTACCCTTTATATAGACATGAACTAGGGTTTAAAGTTGAGTAGTTTTCAAGAATCCTAATTGGAATTGAACACACTTCGTAGAGTCCCAGCTCGAATTGACCACATCTTGTAGAGTCCCATAAAAATTTAATGTTTAAAAAGTCTTATTCGTGAATCCATGAGTAGAACATTACAAGAGCTTCTTTTAAAATCTCAACCATGTTTCCTGAATTTGCTCATCGTCAACCCGACAAAAGTTCGGAAATCCATCTTGAAGCTTCAATATTTAAGACGGAGGAAAGAATCCCTCAAGAAATGACTCTGTTAGCTCCTTTCATAAAGCAATTGAATCTCTTGGAAACTCCGTTAACCACTTTGTAGCTTCACCCGTCAAGGAAAATGGGAACAATCGCAACCGGATGGACTCTTATGGTGCTATTTTTGAAAGTGTGGCTCAAATACATCCATAAAGTTTTGGAGATGGTCATGCAGGTATTAATTAGACAACCTTCCAAATAACCCCTTCATTTGGAGCAATTATAACATAGTACTTGTAACATGAAATATCACATTACCCACAATAGGGGATAAGCGGATAGCACCAATGCTACCCAAATCTTTCAAATCGCCACCATAACCCATTTGGCCATGGTGGTGCATCCTCACTACCATTGACTCTCATGCCATCACTTGTAAAGATAACAACCAGTCAAACAATGTCAAGAGTATTCAACTACAAAAAACTAGTTCACAAAATCACTTTAATAAAAGACTCCCAACAGCAGCAACACTATTTTGATAATGCTCAAGTGTACGTTTTACGAATCAACGTACAATCGATCTTCAATCATAAAGAACCCAATCAAATAGGCTGGGTTTGAATTCCATAGGGAGTGGCATACGCTAGAGTTCAATTAAGAAGTAAAATTCATGAGCTAAGATCTTGTAGATTTGTAGAATCAATGTTTAACATAAATTTAAGTCTTAGAGATTTCAAATTAACATATTTGAGTTTGAATTAGCAAAATCGTTAATAAGATTAACGGAAAAAGAGTAATTGAAAAGTGAGAGAATAATTCTAGCAGTGTGCGTAATTGAGTATCAATTTTGAATATGGGTAAATGTGATTGCTCAACAACGTTAATTCCTAATGGGTAGGCTAGATCAGTCAACAAATCAATAAGCATTTCTCGATCACAAATTGTCTATCATAGGAGTTTTCTCAAACCTCATATTCAGGCTATACAAACCAATCTAATAACTTAACATAGACTTCTTTTTAATCAAATAAAAAATTTCAAATATTATTTTCTATCAAAAGATAATATTACTATGTTGACATGGAGTTTTATTGATATGCTGTTTAATTTCATATGCACGTACAAACAATCTTAATCATTTTTGTGTTTCGATCTTGAGACAACATCTTAAAATTCAGATGTATTAATCTTAATGGAAAGAAATAACGGATAAAAGTTCTTTAAAGGGGTGTATGAGATATTATAATAATAATGTAAAAATATAAATTTATGTTGGGCAAAAAAGTAAATTAAATTAAGTTGAAGTCCAGCACAAAATAAATAGGGCAATTGGGGTAGAATATTGGGGGCTGAAACCCGAGAGTGAACTTTAACAACGCATTGGCTCTTTTCTTGTTCCAAATTCCAACCGAACCAGTAGCAGTAGGGCCATTCTTAAAGCCTCAAACTTTTTTCCTTCTCGCCGTTGTCGTACACCGGAGGTTCTGGGCACTCACGTACAACTGAGAGTAGGGATCTCAGCAGCTTTGGTTCCTGCAGTTTACATACAGGTATGAAATCTCGGAATTCAAACACTGTGTCATCTTCTGGTTTACCAATTTTTCCCAAGTCTTTTACTTGTATTGATGAGAATCAATAGGACGCCCATTGATGTAGATCTGTCAAGAGTTTTTAACTAAATTAAAGATCAATCTGTGTTTGGTATGGAAGAAAATGTGTTTACTTTGCAAATCATTTTTTCTTTATCATTTTCCAGTTTGGTTGGGCATAAAAGTCAATTTTCAGGCAGAAAAGGAAACATTTCTTCTCTGTCCAGGATACTAGAGGTTGACTTCGCACACACTTTGGAGTTGTCAACTGATTTATTTGGGTAAGTGGGGTGCAAGGACAGACGTATTGTTCATCAGCTTCATACCTGTCTCAATTTTGAATATGATTGGCATGGCATGGCTTAGCGCCATGTTACTTGGAGCAGGATGCCTTGCTTTGGGTTATATTATTGGGATGCGACATTCTTCTCCCACTTTTCTCTCAAACAGAGCATCTGGTGATACTGAAACTATAATTGATGGGAAAAAGAGAAAAGGGGCCAAGCAACCTCTTGAAGTAGAAAGGCTGGCTGAGATCCTTGAAGATTTTAAAATGGTTTCTCTCTTTTCTCTCAATATTTGATACTACATTTTACAAGATTAAGGATGAATCATTATTGTGTTACTGTGTACAGGTTTTGGTCGTCAGGAATGACTTGAAGATGGGGAAAGGGAAAATAGCTGCACAATGCAGGTAATTCAGTAATATTTTCCTTAGCCATTTTAATTTCCTTTGCTGGTTTATGGGTTTCTTTATAAGTTATTTATATAGCTGTCAGTGTAAGTGCATAAACAACAATAACATACCCATTGTAATCCCACAAGTGAGGTTTGGGGAAGGTGGTGTGTGCGTAGACCTGACCTTGTGAGGGTAAAGAAACTCTTTCCGCAACAACCTCGGCTCAATTAAAGCATATCACAGCAGGTTTGGGAAAGTGAATACAATACTGAAAAAGCCTGAACAAATCGGAAACAAACAGTATCAACAACTAATAATATGCTAACTGAAGTAGAGGCAACATGTAATGATAAAATTAAAGAATAAGACAACAGGGGAGTAATAATAATAATACTGGTAAGAAAACTAGACAATGCTCAACTGCCTACTAATCTTCTACCCTCTTTCTCTAAATCCTCCTATTTATGGTTATGTCCTTGGTAAGGAGAAGGAGCGTCATGCCATGTCTAATCACCTCTTTCCAATATTTCTTTGCCCTACCTCTACATCTCCTCATACGTATCATAGCCATCCTTTCACACCTTCTCACTGGAGCGGAGTACATGTCCGAACCATCTCAACTTTGCTTTCCTCAACTTGTCCACCACAAAGGCCACTTTTAACTTGTCTCAGTTATCGTCGTTCATAATCCTATCTCTCTTCGTATGCCCACACATCCATCTCAACATTTCATCTTTTGGATGTGCAAGTTTTTGACTGGCCAATGTTCCGGCCCATACAATATAACTGATCTAATAACCACCTTATTAAACATACCTTCAAGGTTTGGTGGAACCTTCTTATCACACAAGACGCAAGATTCGAGGTTCCATTTAATCCACCCTGCTCTAATACGATGTGTAGAATCATCGTCAATCTCTCCATTTCCTTGGATACAAGAGTCAAACAGATAATTTGATCTTTGAATCAAAGTCAATTATAACCTATTTGACCAAGCTTCTAAAATCAGTTTATTTTGAGAGGGGCTTGTGTTTAACTTGTGAATTTAAAAAACACTTTTGAGCTACAATTAGTGTCTGATCAAACTTTTTAAAAGTGCTTCTAAGTGTAATTTTCTCAAAAACACTTTTCTAAAAAGTACTTTTGGGGAAAACTCTTCCTGAAATGTCAGCACCCTTAGTTTTGTTGTATTTTTTAAAGTTTCTATATTTTTTTTTTGAATTTTTCTACGTACCGATGCAAATTGGTGTTCCTACATTTGTTGGCTATATTCAACTAATTTTTTCTAACTTTTGGTTGAACTGTTTTGTTGGTTGGTTAGTCATGCAACTCTGGGTCTCTACAAGAAGCTTCATAATCGGGCACCAAAGGCTTTAAATAGGTAGTTTTAAGACACATTTCAAGTTTGGTTGATATAGTAAGTGTTAGTCATGCTGATATTTGTCTAGCAGATGGGAGATGTGTGGACAGGTGAAGGTGGTGGTGAAGATTGAAAGTGAAGACGATATGTTGGTTTTGCATGTATGTATCGTTTACATATCGTCTCAGTTTTGTAGGACATATCATGTCCCAATAAGTATGTGGTTTACTCCGCAGAGTTTCTTGGTTGTAGTATATTTATTATTATTATTATCCAATCTTGTAGTCACTGTAGGTTTGTTTTTTGTCATGGGCTTTTGCCTTGTTTGTTGATTTTGGTGGTCTAGGTTTTTTCTTCACTTTTGATGGGTATTTGTGATTGCACTTTTGTAGAAACAGTATTTTGGTTTACCAAAAACCAGGAGAAAAAACAAAAACGAAATTGCCATCCCTAATGCTTAGAATGTTCTCCTTCACTTTGATCTGCTCATGTGGTACTGCTTCAAAAGATCTCATGCTTGGCTTGGTGCTTGAGACAAAGTTCCCATCCCTGATGCTGAGACTTCCCACTTCTACTTTGATATGATATGCTTATGTGCTACTGCTGTAAAATATCTCATGCTTGGATTGGTGCCAGAAAATTTTGTTTTCTGGGAGATAAAGAGGACATGGAAATCCTATCGTTGGGGACATGGAAATGCCCATTTCATTATTTCAAAGAGTAGATTTTTTGCCTTTTTTTTCTTTAATGTAATCCTCAATAATTGATTTCAGTCTGTACCCCTACAAGTGGTCTTCTATTTCTATTCTTTGGTTTAGTCCTAATTGTTTTAATTTGCCATGTATAACTGTGCATGCTATTTTGGTTGGTCATTCTATGAATATTTCTCATTTGATCACAGGAAAGAGCAAAATCAATGAATATACCAACACACATTACAATTGATGCTGGGAGAACCCAAATTGCACCAAGTAAGTGAGATATTTTCATGATTTTTTTTAGTTGGATTTGATAGTAGCTTTCAATCATGCCAACATTACCATTCATGGAATCCATAGTGGCTTTCAGTCATGCCCGAACGATCATATTTGGAATGTGATCAATAATGATGACCTATTGCATGAGGCTTTATCATCGCATGTTTCAGAACACCACCTTTAATTCCCTCAATTCCTAGTGCAACACTGGTATTCTCAAAGTATAAGATCAGATGACTCTGTAGAAACTTAAACATTAAGCGGATCTATTTTTATGCCTGCTTCTATGTATGATTCAGAAAGATTATGTTTGACTTTTATTGGAGAGTTTCTTCAGCTCCTTTTCCACGTTGCCTGTCATCTTTCTTGTTGGTCTTTTTTCCTTTCTTTTCCACAAGAAAGTTGTTTACCACCAAAATAGTGCTTAAGCTTTATTATTGTTTCCTGATACCAATGACTACAAAATCCTTAAGTTGAATGTCAAGATTGCTGCTGCCACTAAACTATTGCCTCCTTTCTTGACATGTTAACACGTGTTTTTGCTTTACTATCAGTCTCGTTTTCCATCTCTTTACACACATGAGGACTGGTGGTAAATAAAAGATGTTGTCTTGATTTCATTTCATATGTGGTCTATCCTAAAGGAGCTTGTTACTTGCTATCCAGAATAACTTAAACCTGAAAGGTTGAAAATAGATGGTTTGTTTCAGTTGGTACAGGGGGCAAGCTCATTGTTGATGGAGTTTTGACCCATGCACAGTTGGCCCTTGGGAATATCTTGGTTTCAGAAGAAATTTGAAATAAAGATGGTTGTTACAGTTTCCAACTGCCTGTATATTGACAAAGAGAAGAATTTCACGCAGACACTAATTCCTTACTCTTCTGTTTTCCAATTGAATGATGCTGAAGTTTGTCCAAAATCAGTCACCTTCTGTTCAAAGCTCCTTGCTGTTTGTACTGTCTCTTAAAAAATTAACGTTTCTATCTACTCTAATATAATCAATCAGGCTTGGGAAAGTAAAATGTAATTTTGAACGACTGCATAGTATGAAATTTTTAATAGTTTGAATTTGTTTCACCATTACACTACCTCGTCTACTACGGATTTTACTGCAGCAAAGTTGCTTACTGACTCTTTCCTGTGTTTATTATTTGCAGACTCGAGGACAGTGATGGCCATACTTGGTAGGTTTCCCAATCCTTAATAATAACCCACTTGGGGTACTAAACTATTTGGAGTTCCAATATATGGCTCATCCCCGTAATCAACTGGTATATTGGGCAGAAAGCCATGTTGTTTACTTTTCCTGCCACGCCCACGCCCACGACAATTAATTATTGTTAGATTTGATCATCTGATTGTGTTGTGCCCATGTATGTGCAGGACCGGCTGACATGGTTGACAATGTAACTGGAGGATTGAAACTTTTGTAGTCACTTAATTCTAACGTTTTAAGGGCCTGCCTCTGCAGTATGGAACAAGAATGAGAAAACACCATTAGAGGTGAAGTTGGGAATTCAGCTGTCACCCATGATAATGAAAACATTTGTTTTAATCTCTATAACATTTCTATCATGCAATGCAGTTTTAATGCTCTACTTTTTTCCATCTAAACTGCCTAGCCACATAAATTTACTCTGTTTAAAACTTTAATTTACAATATATAAATCTACTATGTTTTATTTACAAAAAAAAGAAGAAAAAGAACCAACAATTTAGTTTTGACGCGTTTTTTTGGAGTTGGGGGCTGATTTTTAGGGATTGGTAATTTGATATTTTACTTTTTTGATTCGCAGACGTGGTAGGGTACTCTTTTTAGGTAAAAAATAAATATCGATATTCAATGTTATAGATTCATTTTCTTTAGAGTTGACAATACTCCACTGTTCTTTTGTAAGAATGTTGGTTTCTTCTCCTCTTTTGTAACTATGATTTCAAATTTGTGATTTTAAAGTTTGTTTATTTGATTTTATAAACTTGTATAAGGAGCCCGAGATTTAAGGAGTGTTATAGTCATTGTAATAGCCCCATTGTGTTATCAAGCTGAATGTACACTCCCTCCATCTCCGATAAGTAAAGGTGCAAGAAAAAAAAGTTTCTAAAAACCCTCCTAATGTTTACACCCTAATAGACAAAAAGGAAGGGAAAGGAGAAAGAGGTAGTAGTGAATTATTGTGTTGGTAATTTTTGTGCTTACTTGTCTATTAATAAATTAATTAAATGGTTTCTTCAGTTGTGAAGAAGTTCATAGTATGATATTAAAATGTTACACCACAACAATAATTTACTGCAACATTATACTCTATTTATTTTTTGGGAAAAAACATAAATTTTCTCTTGAACTTGTCTAATGAAGAACTTTTTATATTATTTTCTATGATGGTCATCTGACCAACTCTATTTTTCGTCAATTTAGTATTATTGACTTCTTTCCTTTTCAAATTTGTATCATAATATTAGTGTGTGAATCTCAAATTTTAGAATGCTTAGTTGAATTTTACTGATTTTTGTTTCTTCCCTTAAATCATGAATTGTTATCTTCCATAGTTATTTTAGTACATAGAAATTGATTCCTTGATTAATTACCTTCCTTATACTGATTTAAGTGATTTGAGCAAATGATGTTAGTGATTATATATGGCAAATATATATTTATTTGGTTTGTTTATACTATATTACGGAATATCAAGAATAATTTCTTTACTTCACTGATTGAGTGTGATGCATTAATATCTGCCCTTTATGTTGACCTGTTAATAATTCTCATACTCGATTGATTTAATAATTGTGATTGATTACTTTAATTTTAATAATCTCTTAACCGAATGCTCTACTTATTCAATATTCTTTTTGCTGTTAAGCCTTGATTTTGTCTTGCATTGGGTAATTACCATTTGTTTACAAATTCCATAAATAATTCTTTTCGATTTTCTTATTTATCCGATTATGGTAAAACTAGTATAATATGTGAATATTGATACTTGAATTGGGTTGTAAATATCTCCTTCCTTAAATAATTATTTATTTTTGCTTGATTATATTATAATATTAATTCATGGGTTATTTTATATTTGACTGACCTTACAGTGTAAGGAATGTGCTACAACAACTAGATATCATAGACAAAAAGAGGCAATAAAAAGCAGTGTAGGCAAAATATTATAAGAGTGTGGCTGAAGCGGCAACACATCCATGATAATCTGTATATTTTCCAAAGTACAATTGTAGCAATAGAAGTCAATGCAACATGATTTTCACCTTCCACAACAACATTCAGTTTGTTTAAACTCAATTGCCAAAAGGAAGCAAATCTTCATTAGTTTGTGAAAACAGGAGTTTGATAAATTTGTATTGTACACTAGTTTGTGTAAAGAAGCAGTTTTTATTTTATTGCTTTAGTTTTATTAATATTTAGTATATGAGTTTATTAGTATGTGATATGGTGTATAAATTTTTAAATTATTATTGACTTGCTTCTGTTAGTATTAGTGGCAAAATATTTTGTCCTTAAAAGCTTCACTATTAGAGACGACTACATCATACTTTTTTCGTTATAAAAGTATAACGTTTAGTGACGAGAATAATTTTTGTCCCAAATTACCTACAAATTAGCTTTGTAGTTTATGACAATAGTGATTTGTTGCTAATTATGACATTTTGTAGTGACAATTCTGTTTCATCGTTAAAAATAATAATTTTAGTGACGACATTTATTATTTTAAACAACAAAATTATTGAAAAACTCATTTGTCACTAATTTATATATTTATGGACAAAAAAGAATTCATAGGTAAAGGTTACTTTTTAATGCCGAAATAATATTTGTTTCGCTACGAAATACCTATTACATTAGAGACAAATGACATTGCCATCAATTAATCTAATTACTTAGTGACGCACCAATTTCGTCTGCCTTAATAACCTATTTAGTGACGAAAACATACTCTTACCGACAAATTTTTATAATTTTTATGACGAACAAGTTTGTCATAAATACTATGCATTTGGGGATGAAAATAATTTTTGTAGTTAATAGAACTCTGTTTAGTGACTAATTACTAATTCGTCTCTATATACATTTAGTGACCCATGATTTAGGGACGATTGATTGACGAATTATATTTCGTCTCAAAATATTTTTTGTGACAAAATATGATTTTTTAGCGACACAACTTTTCGTCACCAATACTCGAATTTGTTGTAGTGTACGGAGATTGAGGAGGCCATGGTAGATGCATCTGTGCAGACTTGTTTGGCATATAAACCATTGGCTGACCCTAGTGGAGCCGATATTTCTGAGGTGACTCTGGGCATTGATGCCCATGTTCAGAGTGTTACACCGGGCATTGATGCCCCAACAGATGGAACGACTGCGTAGACATGATATCCCTTTACCTCCTTCTTTGTCTTATCTTTTTATTTGACTTTTGGATATTTTGTTGCATTTGAGGATAAATTGCTTTTGTTTTGTGGTGGGGTGAGGCCCACCTTTTGTTGATTATTGTTTTGTTTATATATTGAATTTTATGATATAAATTGCATTTTGGTACTGTATTTCGTGGATGTTTGAACTTGTGGCTCCTTATTTTTAATGTAAATAATTTTTGACCCTTTTTGAAAAATTGTGCCACCTCTTGATTGTGTTTGAATGTGGCTGTTCTTTTGCAAATTCGAGTATCGGTTTTGATCAATACCGATGACTTTAATAGTGCTCATAATCGAACAAAAGTGAATGTGTGGCTACGATGAGGCCAAATGAAGTTGCATAGGCAATATGTGAACTTTTTGCATCTCGTTGTGACTATCCGGTTATCGAATGAGTCTCTTGTGATGATCATTGCACACTAGCGAAAGTGTGGAGTCTTGTTTGATATTTGGTGCCAATGCCTTGTGTGATGAGCTTACCCTGAACCATGTGTGATGACACCTAGAATTTACCCCATTGGTCCGGTTGACTAAGTAATGCAAGCTCTTGAAATGATCTCAGGCAACAATCTTAAAGAGTGAATTAATTTGACATTATACCTCTTTTGTGGCCTACCTAGTGAGTGTGTGATCTTTGTGTGAGCACCCTTTGAGCCTTACCCTTTTTCTTGGAAGAAACTTGATGAAATTGTGACCTTTCTTTATCCCCTCATCCTTAATCCTCATAAGATGTGGTTGGTTTGAATTTCCAACTTAGGCCAAAAGCCAAAGTTGGGGGTGTGATAAAAAGAGAAGGTAAATTAAGAAATGCAAAGAAGTCCCCCTTGATCCATGGTTGTGAAAAAGATGGAACCGGTCCATATAAAAAAAAAAGAGAAAAAAAAAAGAAGAATGCAAAAAAAAAAGAATGAAAAAGTGTTGAAATAAAGTTGCAAAAAGAAATGGGGTGTCCAAAGTTTCATTGAAAATGAATAATGGGGTGAATTGGAAAATGATGAACAAAAGGGAAGGAAGTGTTTCTCACACCACATTTCATGAGGATAGCAGAGCCTAAATGACCATACCTGTACACTCAGCCCCGTTACAAATCTTGAAAAGACCTTTTTGATCTTGAGTGAGCTGAAACAAGTGTTGGTTGGAAAATAAGGGCAAGCCTATGGGTGAAATCATGCATGTGTTCATCTTTGTGAGTGTGAGTGTTGATCGTGATTTCGGAACTATAAATTGTTAAACCATTGTGTGTGAATATGAAATCATTCTTTGTGTGAGGACATTTGAGAACCTTTGTTGTGCCTCAACTTGCGTTTGAAGCTAGTATTGTGAGCTTGAGAATCTTTGATAATGATGAGTGACAACTTGAATCTTTTGAGTGCACAATTGTTTCTTGCATAAGTAAATTGATTCTTATTGTGTGCATTCATGATTGAGTCTTGTGTAGCACTAATTGAGACATTCTTTTTGAACTCCTGAATTTGAGTTTTACTTGAGGACAAGAAAAAGTTTAAGTTAGGGGTATTGATGAGTCCATGATTTGGACTCATTTAGCGCTTTATTTGGATAGATTTAGTGTCCTCAAATGATTATTTTGTGCCAATAACTGATGTAAAACCCTTGATTTCCAGGTATATGGATTGGGGAATAAAGCATGGACACTAATGGGCAAAAAGGAACAAGGCAACTGAAAGAACAAAGAAAAGAAGGCCTGGTGATCGCCTAATCTATCAGGCGAGTCGCCGAATGACTATCATCTCGCCTAAAGTTCCAGTGTGCCAAGCCCTGAAGGAGAAAATCAATTTGGCGAGAGAAAAAAGCAGTCGGCATGTCGCCGAACGGTTCTACGATGTAGTGTTGGATCGCCCAAAGCTACATAACTTGAGGATGTTGAAGGCCAAAGCAAAAAGGTGATGGAACTGACTAGTGGGCGAATCGGTGAGCCTAACTTACTGCGCCGAATGGCCCTTCGCAGCATATTTTTGGTGACAATAAATACATTTTCAAACATTATGTTTAGTATCAAATTTTATTCTGAACATTAATTAGAGTAATTTTTGAGTTTGAACTCTGAGTATTGAGACCGATTTCCTTAGCTTTAAAGAATTGAAGTTTTTCATTTTTGAGAAATTGGAAGTGAGTCTTTGAGATTCTTCAATTTGGACCTTTGTAAAGATGAAATTAATCTTACCTAGTTGATGGAAATAAAATTTGGTAACGATTTCTATCTCTTTATGATGTCTAGCTAAACCCCTATTTTTGGGGTGTGATTATGGGCTAATTTAGCTTGTGGGTATTGCTAATTGTTAGTTTAACTGCTGTTTAAAAGTGATTTCAATCAGTAATTGTGGTTCAATTTAAAGAATTGTAGTTGTGAATGTAGTTCTACCTTCGTGTTTTTGGCTTGCTCGAGAGAGAGGTTTTAAAACCAAGATTACTAAATTGATGGTCTGTGGGTATTGGGTTGTCATGGGTTCAGCTCGAGAGAGTGAATCCTAAACCCTTTTCCACACATTCAGCTCGAGAGAGTGAATGGACTAAGGCGTAAGCTATTCTTATTTAGCATGCTTGTTGGTGTTCGAGAGAAATCGAATTGATTCACGGTAAATTGTCCGAGAAATAGTTTACTTCCTCTATAGTTTATCCTATTCACTAATATACAACTATTTTCTAACAATTGTAATTACCCATTTGTCTACATTAGCCTATAATCGAATCACACCCCAAGAACCCGTCTCAATATTTGTTAATTCGTATTATTTGTTGTTGCTGTAGTTGATAATTGCAATCAAAATCCCCCTATTATTTTACATGTGTGTCACCCCTAATTTGAATTATGTTTTTATTCGTAAATCTTTATTCCTATGATTGACTTGAGCATATCCGTACTTTACTCTTGAATCTTAAACACGTACCACTCCCTGTGGGATTCGACCCCAACTCATTTAATTGGGTTATTATACTGACTAACGATCGTTGACACTTAGAATTGGATGAAGTGTCCATGAAACGTTAATAAAAAACCCCTCATCTAACATTCATTGTCACCCCCTTTAGACTTGTTTACATGTCTTTTTCGAAAATTTCTATTCCTATAACTAATTAGACCACATTTATACTTCATAACTGAATTTGAACACACACCGCTCCTTGTGGGTTCGACCCCAACTCTTTGTTGGGTTTTATACTAGTTAACGATCATGTGCACCTAAAATTGGATGAGGTGTGCTTGAAACGTTAATCAAAATGGCGCCGCTGCCGGGGAGAGGTGTTGTTTGAAATTCTTTTATTGAAGTTGAATTGTTATCTTTTTGAATGTAGTTGAATCGATTTAATTTTTTTTGTGTTTGTGTTGTTTGTGTTGAACAGAGGAAGAGATGAGCATAAACATGTAACACCCCAGAAATTAATAGACTAAAACGAGAGCTAAACGTTAAGGTTAGAGTTAAGGAAGGAGGGAAAAAGCCAAGGCAAAAGGCCAAGGGCCAAGGCTGCCCAAGCCTTTGCTAAGGCACTGCCATGACCACGAGGGTCTTCACGACCCGTAGTTTCAACCAAGCCTCGTGGTGCCACTTATGGTGGTGGGGTATTAGCCTCCCTAAGGCTTCCAAACATTGGCTCATCTCCACAAGCCACTTCATAGCCAGTGGTGAAGACCATGACTCGTGGGAAAGCTCGTGGTGATGCCTTCACCACTTGAGAGGCCAAGGCATGTTGGCAAGCCATTGCCTCAAGGCCCACGATAGGGACTATGGCTCGTGGCTTGCACCACGGCTCGTGGAGCCCCTCGTAAAGGTGCCTTGGATTGTGGGCGGAAGGCACTTATTGCCTAGCCACTGTCTCAAGTCCATAAAGGGGACCACCGTTCGTGGTCATGACCACCGCTCGTGGAGCACCACGTGGTCCCTAGCAGCTCATTTAAAGTGAGGGGTGTTTTGGGAAATTCCGGTTTAAGTCTTATCAAAGTGAAGTCGTTTTGGATAAGTTTAGGGTCACTATATAAGTAATTTTTAAGTCAAATTAACCTAAACTAAGTCATATTTTCACAACACCCAAATATTTCCCAAAGTTCATCTCCTCTCCAAAAATTCTCTCTCTAGAACTTCTAGGAAGAAGAAGAAGAAGAAAGTTGGGGCTAGGGTTCAAGGAGCAAGGTTTTCTACTCAATTTCATTGGATTCCATTGCTAAGGTATGGTAGCTCTTCATCCATGGAGTCCCTTAAAAACCCCAATTTCAAAGATATAAATTCCTTAAAAGCTAGGGTTTGTCTCCAAGTCATGGGTTCCTATCACTCCCCAGGAGTACCCCCTAGATGTTACACGGCGTACTAGACTACAAAAAGCCTCATAGAATATCATAACATAATATATAATAAATGATGCAGAATTTAAAAACTTTTATCCATACAATCGAAGTCTTTTATAAAAGCAAGCAGAAGTCTAACTTGTCTCAAATAGCCATCTAATACAATCTTTGAATCAACAATAGGGTCACAGCCCTTCAACATAGTACGAAACATAAAATTACTAGAAAGAAACTACTCATGACTCATACGTCCTTGAATCTTGAGGACTCACCACAAGCTAGGAGAATAGTCGATCCAAGCTTGAATCCAAAAGAAGATCACCTTAAGAACCGGAACCTTCACTTTGTGAAAAATGTAGAAAATATAGGTTAGTACAAAAATGCACTAATTATGATATCCATGCAAAAAATCCTTGAAAACATGCTACAAGGGACATTTTAGTTGAAAAGTATGCATTTACCAAGTTTAAAAATCATCATGCACTTTTAGTGTAAAACACAAGTCACAAGCATGTTCATCATATAAATCATTATAACATAATAGAATCATCTCTTAGATACCCTAAGTTATACTTGTGCAATGTATGAATGGAATTCCATAGTACACTCATACTAAGTATCCATTTTAGGCCACCATAGTCTTGTTTACCATTCTGTGATCCCATCTTTTGTTAATACTCATAGACAAGGAACATTCACATTTAATAAGTCATGTCAAGGAAAGTACTTCATAGCAACAATACAAGTTAAGCACTCATCATTTCATTTGGCCTTCATGTCAATATTCTCAATTGCATCATTATAAGCATATTCATTTCATTAGACATTATAACTTTTGAGAAACACACCATGACCACTCTCAAAGTCTACTCGTTCAATGCATGTATGAATTCCCATACCCCCACCCACAATTCATAGAACTTCTTGAGTAACCATAGTACATAACTCACATGATGGGAATTAGCCCTAACCGACATAGACCATGCGAGAAAAGCACGGAATCTGGTGTCTATCCCACACCGTAAAGGGTTGGTCTACTTTCCTAAGGTAGAACCGGTAATATTTTAGCTTTGGTGGATCCACTAGCTAATAACCTATGTGGGCACATAGTTATGGGATAATGAGGTTGTTACTAGAAACCCGGCCTAACATGGGGATAGCTTCCACCTTACAATATCCACTCGGTGATAAGCATTAAATTCCATAGAGTAGTTCATTCTATTTTATCATTATTACACACGAGAGGGATGCCATTGTCCTACCGACTCAAGGTATATTATTACACACATGAAAGGGTTCCATTAGCCTACCGATTCAAGGTACATTGTTATAATAGCTCATTGAATCCTCATGAAAGGGATACCATTGGTCTACCGATTTAAGGATCATCATTATAGTAGTTCATGGACTCATCATGAAAGGGATACCATTTGTCTACCGATTCAAGACAAAGCCTCATAATACTTCATTAGTCATTTATGAAATGGATGCCATTGGCCTACCGATTCAAGGTTCATTATTACACATATGAAGCGGATGCCCTAAGCCTACCAATTCAAGGTATATCAATCAAGATCACTTTTAATTACACATGAAAAGGATGCCCTAAGCCAACCAATTCAAGGTGTATTATACATTGAGAAAATCTTTCACAACATGTAATCATCATTAACAAATGTATAATTGAGAATAACCTTTCAACAACACCACAATTGAAAGGTTGAGAATGACTCAAAGTAGACAAAAGTCTTATGCCAATGTGAGAAGAAAGGATCTAGAATTTGAAGTTAATGATTGGGTCTATTTAAAAATCTCACCCATGAAAGGTGTGATGAGATTTGGCAATAAAGGAAAACTTAGTCCCTGGTATGTAGGCCCATACCAAATTTTGAAACGTATTGGGAAGGTTGCCAATGAGTTGGATTTGCCAAATGAGTTGGCCCCGGTTCATTCGGTATTTCATGTTTCTATGATTAAGAATGGTATTGGGTATCTGGTGTCCATTATTACCCTAGAAGGGTTAGGAGTCGACGAAAGTCTTTCATATGAAGAGATTCCTGTAGAGATCCTAGACCGGCAAGTCAAAAGATTAAGAAATAATAAAATAGCTTCCGTGAAGGTTTTATGGAGGAATCATTTAGTTGAGGGTGCTACTTAGGAGGCCGAGGCCAATATGAAGTACCGATATCCTCATATCTTTCCTTCTACTCCTATTCAAGCTTGAGGTAAATTGTTTCTCTTGAGTTCTAGTGTTTTGGAAGTCATGTGTGTATATGTGTTTTTCCATGATTTCCTTGTGTTATGCATGTTCTTGTGTTACGACCCAGGGGTACACCCTAGATGTAACATGGGGTACTTGACCCCGAAGGGGTCTCATGCAAGCCCTTAGCATATCATAAGATAAGATAATAGAGAAGTACGGAAATTTTAAAACTTTATCCATACAATCAAAGTCTTTTATAAAAAGCAAGAAGAATTCTTTCAATACTTTGTCTCAAACCATCTAATACAACTTTGAATACTCTTGGGTCAAAACCCATACAATAGTCTCAAAACATGAAAATAAAAGACATAAAGGAAATGGTGGCTTTATCCTCGATGCAATGAGGACTCACCAAGTCTTCAACTCCTTGCACTTCTAGAAACCTATCCTCAAGAATGGAACTCAAATCACCGAACCCTACATTTGATGAGAAAGTAGACAAGAGTATGCGTTGGTATAAAAGTACTAAATATGATAGCTAGCATAACATCATAAGAGATTATATTAATATAAGGGTTAGTCAACACAAGACATAATCCATAAGCATAAGAGATACTTCATGAACATAAACTATAATCATAAGAGACAATATCATAATCAAAAGTAAAGTCTCCAACATAAGCATCATATAAGAATTATTCAAGCTTTAGTCCTTCACATCATAAGAGAAATACTTCTGAAGTAACCTCAAAGAATACTTGTGCAATGCATGGATGAGACCCCATAATCCCATTCATGATAAGTATCCCCTTTGGTCATCATAATCATATTGACCGTCTCATGGTCTCATGTTTAGCTCATCATAAAGGATAAGGGTAATCACCTCAAGTCATACATATCATGGAATCATAAAGGACAAGGGGAATCACTTCTCTATGTCTATCATAAGGGCCAAATGGGTATTCACCTCAATATATCAAGCATAAAGGCCAAATGGTTATTCACCTTTTACTTTACATGTATAGTCATAGGTATTAGCCTCTACAACTAATTTAGGGAAACATAGGTATTCACATCCATGCCCCACCATTATATGATATAGGTATTTGCCTCCACATCATTATATAATAATCATTGGTATTCGCCTCCATCATCACCATAAAGGCTAATGGGTAATCACCTCTTGCCTTGCCATAGAAGTCATATTTTAAGGGTAGTCACCACACACTTCACATATCATGTCATGGGTAATCTCCTCATGATTATATAACTAGGGATAGGAGAAGTCAACTCACATCCCTCTCATACAAATGTCTTTTAGGGGAATCACCACAAGCCTCATCACATTTCATAGTCCTTGGACTTAGATTCATTTTAGGTGAGCAAACCTTTCAACCTAGAATCATTATATGTGAGAGAACCTTTCATATCATATCATATTTATGTATAATATCATATCTAGAATTCTACATTAGACATGGATATCATCACGACTCAAGTGATTCTGTCACTTCATACAAGCTATCATTCATAAGGTAGGTTAGGTAAGTAAAGGCCTTCCACCATAATTCTACCCATTAGTTTCTATTCTCATATAGATTTTACTTTTTAAAGCCTAGCCACACATGATTCATCATATTAGGTTTACTCTCAAAGCCCTAGTAATCAACACTTATGACTACAAACCTTACCCTCAAAGCTTTGATTCTTACAATCATCATACATACCTAGATTTCAAGGCATTCTAGTCACATGCTTCATTATTAGGTAATTCTAGTCATAACTCATCATAAAGGTTCAACTTCAATCTTTACTAGTCATGATCCATCATAAATACTATAATCTAATTCAATTCATGTCTACAAGATTTAATTCGTAAATAATTACTATACATGTCATCAATTCTAGAAGATCATCTATGAATCCTCAATTTCACCTTTCATGGCATAAACCCACATTACTACAATTTCATCAATTAGACTACGGTTAACCATGGAAAATATATAATATCATCATAATAACAAAATTCAATGCTATATCAATCATAAACTAGTATTATCCACTCAATTGGAATCATACTCAATACTACCCACAATTGGGGTTCATCTTCACAATTGGGGGAAATCTAGGGGGCTCCATGGATTGAAGAATCCATGGATGAATAATATATTATACCTTGATTATAAATCCCTCAAAAATCTTGGAATAATGGTGGAATTTGACCTAGGTTTGACCCTTCTTCTTCTTGGATTTTTCTAGACATGATTTTCGAGATGAAGAACTTTGGGATATTTTGGGGTTTTGGAATTAATGACTTAATTGGGGTGGTTAAAGACTTAAAATAGTTTATATAAGTGTATAAAGTCTATACAAAATGCTGCCCACTTAAAACTAACTAAAAAGGAATTTACTTAAAAACCTCTCCCTAGGCAGCCATGGTGCCATGCACCATGAAAGGGCTCACGAGTCGTGGTCAAGACCACTGGCCATGGTCCATGGACCAGTGGCTATGACTTTAGGTCTTTTCCCCCAAGAATTGAAGGCAACTTCACGGCCACTCCCACGAGCCGTCTAGGCCTTCACGAGCCGTGAAGTGGCTCGTGTGGAGGAGGCCAACTTGGGAAGGCTTGAGGGGCACACTGCATCACCACCACGGGTGAAACCATGATCTGTCGTGGCTGCCATGATCTGTCTAGCCTCTTGCGGTCATGGGCAGTGCCATGGCAAGCATGGGGAAGCCTTGGATCTTGCCTTGCCCCTTGCCCCTTTACCTTGGCTCATGGCCTCTTGGCCTTAACTTGTAGCCTTCAACTTATCCCTAGATGGTCTACTAAATATGGGGTGTTACATCTTGAGAATTCAAGTTTAGTAAGAAAATGAGTTTTCGTGATTTATGTTCCTCATGTTGTTGTGCATTGAGTGAGAGTTGCCTATTTGACTTCATGAGATGAATTGATGAACATGTTTTAGTATGCTTTTGAGAATAATTGCATATTGGCTCCATGATGTTGTGTTGAGCATGCGTTTAGTTGGAGAAGGTAGTTCCTCCTATGAATATGAAAGATGTTGAGTTTCATGAATAATGGGTTTTTAGATGTAATTCCTACGTCCTTGTGTTGCATTGATTATGTTTGAGATAGAGTTGAAGTTTCCTCCTTTGAATTGTGCATTATTTTAATGTATCATGCATGATGGGATGCTAGTCTCTAGTCTTTTCTTCCATAAGGTGTCTAGATCGTCACTCGAGGATGAATGTTCCCAAAGGGGAGATATTGTAACACCCTGGAAATTAATAGGCTAAAACTAGAGCTAAACTTTAAGGTTAGAATGAAGGAAGGAGGGCAAGAGCCAAGGCCAAAGGCCAAGGGCCAAGGCCGCCCAAGTGTCACGACCCAAGGGTACCCCCTAGACGTAACAAGGCACATAATACCCCCAAAGTCACCATGTAAGACACTTATCATATCATAACATAAAGCATTATAACAATAAGAGTAAAAACGTATTTAAGTCCAAAAATCTTTATAAAGGAAAGTGGAAGTCTAGACTTGTCTCAATTAGCCATCTATTACAATACTTGAGTCAAAATAGGGTCACAACCCAAAACAACATAATCCGAAAATGAAAATACAAGAATGAAACTCAAGTGAATCTCACGTCCTCAAATCTTTAGGACTCACCACAATCAAGGAGAATAGTCAAATCCTAGCTCGAATCAAATGATGACCGCCTTAAGAACCGGACCCTACACTTTGAAAAAATGTAGGAAAATATGGGTTAGTGCAAAAATGCACTAAGTCTGATAGCAATTCATAAAAACCTTGAAAACATGCTAAAAGGGACATTTTAGTTGAATGCATGCAATTTACTAATTTAAAGCATCATTTTGAAAATAATGGAAAAGCATAAGTCATAAGTGTAGTCAACTCATAAATCGTCATACCATGAAAGGAATATACCATAAATACCCTCAAAGCATACTTGTGCAATGCATGACAAGGATCCATAATCCCACCCATACTAAGTAAAGCTTCTTGAGTAACAATAGTTCATATTTCGTATTCTTGTTCATACTATAATAAAGGGAGATTAGCCTTAACCGACATAGACCATGTGAGCTAAACATGGAATCTGGTGTCTACCCTAACTGTAAAGGGGTTGTCCTACTTTCCTAAGGTAGAACCATACTCTTAGCTTAGGTGGATCCACTAACTAAAGACCTATGTGGGCTCATAGTTTATGGGATAAGGGGATTGCTACTAGAAAACCCGACCTCCACTATCGTGAGGGCTTCCATCCAAGATATTGCTCCTAGAAACCCAACCTCTACTATCGTGAGGGCTTCCATCTCATATCTATATACACTTGGTGCTAAGCATTAATTCCCATGGAGTTCATATTAAGTCTTGACTTAAGTTCAAAATGATGGAAGAATGTCTTGACACTCAATCCCACATAACTCCTACTAAAGCTCATAGATTCAATAGGTGAGACTAGTCTTCCAACCATAGAATCACTACATGTGACAAACCTTTCACATAATATCATATTCATACATAATAGTGTACATGAGGATAATCATCCAAGAACAATTAAATCATAATCATATACATCATTCTCATAATCATGCATAATTCTCATATTTTGCCCTTGAAGGACCATAAATCACAATCCATCAACACATATAGAATTACTATATTATACATGGATAATAACATGATTCAATTACTACAATTACTATTTGCATGATTCCATAATACTCTTATTTCTACAATTCACCCACATCACAAGGTCATATATTGGGGATATGGGGGTTTCATGGATTCATGGGCGATTTCATCTTAAAACTAATATAAATCCTCAATTCAATCATAATATCAAGTAATAAAATCAATATAATCATTTTTGAAAAGGAATCCATGACTTGGAGTAAAACTCTAACTTTTGGGGAAAATATCTTTGAAATTTAGTTTGGAGGGAATCCATGGATGAAAACTATCCATGGATGAAGGACTACCATACCTTAGTTGTGATTCTCCAAATAAATTGAGTGAAAACGCCTTGTTTCATCAAGCCCTAGCTTTAACTTTTCTCTTATTTTTCCTTGGGTTCTAGAGAGAGAAATTTTGAGAGAAAATGAACTTTTGGGATTTGATTTGGGGGTTTTGGAAATAATGGGTTGAATGGATGTATTTTGACTTAAAATGACATATATAGTGACCCCAAACTTACCCAAAACAACCCCACTTCAATTGGACTTAAACATGAAATCCCCAAAATAGCTCTCACTTAAAGTGAGCTGCCAGGGACCACGTGGGGCTCCATGAGCCGTGGTCCCACCCGTGGTCTTGAGGCAGTTGCTAGGCAGCTTGTGTCTTTAGCTTACCTGCCCAAGGTAACTCTACGAAGGGCTCCACGAGCCATGGTCTTGACCACGAGCCGTGGCCCCTCTCGTGGGCCTTGAGGCAGTGACCTAAACACCCTCTATCAAACCTCAACCACCAAGGCATGTTCAAGGTCAGTCCCACGAGCCATCTAAGGCTTCACGATCCGTGAAGTGGCTCGTGTGAAGGAACCAATTTGAGGCAGCCGTAAGGAGGCTACTGCCTCCACCTCTACGAGTGGCACCATGAATCACGGTGACCACCACTGGTCGTGAAGGCCATCGTGGTCTTGGGGCAGTGCCTTGTCAAGGCTTGTGCAGCCTTTGCCATTGACCTTTTGCCTTTGTTCTTGCCCTACTTCCTCTACTCTAACCTTAACATTTAGCTCTAGTTTTAGCGTACGAATTTCTGGAGTGTTACTTTATCTCCCCCTTGGGAGCATTCATCCTCGAATGACGATCTAAATACCTTACGGAAGTAAAGACTCAAGACTTGCTGCCCATCATGCATGAAAAATTAAAATAATGAACAATTCAAATGGAGGAAACTTCAACTCCATCTAAATCATAACCAATGCAATGCAATGAAGTAGGACCTACATCTACCAATCCATTATGCATGAAAATTCAACATTTCTTATATTTATAGGAGGAACTACCTTCTCCAACTAAAATCATGCTCAAAACAACATCATGGAGCTAATATTCAATTACTCTAAAAAGCATACTAAATCATGTTCATCAACTCATTTCATGAAGTCAAATAGGCAACTCATACTAAATGCATAACAACATGAGGCACATAAATCATAAAACTCATTTTCTTACTAAACATGAATTCCATCAAGAACATGCATATCATAAGGAAATTGTGGAAAAGCTCATATAAAAGATATGACCACCAAAACACTAAAACTCAAGAGGAGCTAATTACCTCAAGCTTGAATAGGGGTTGAAGGAAAGAGATGAGGGTATCGGGACTTCATATCGGCCTCGGCCTCGGCCTTCCAAGTAGCACCCTCAACTAAATGATTTCTCCATAAAACCTTCACGGAAGCTATTTCCTTGTTTCTCAATCTCTTGACTTGCCGATCTAGGATCTCTACCGGAACTTCTTCATAGGAAAGGCTTTCATCAACTCCCAACCCTTCTAAGGGAATGATGGATACCAGATCTCCAATGCACTTCTTAAGCATAGAAAATGAAATATCGGATGAACCGAAGCCAACTCATTTGGCAAATCCAACTCATATGCAACCTTCTTAATACGTTGCAAAATTTGATATGGGCCTACATACCGGGGACTAAGTTTCCTTATCTTGCCAAACCTCATCACACCCTTCATGGGTGAGATTTTCAAATAGACCCAATCATTAACTTTAAATTCTAGACCCCTTCTTCTCACATCGGCATAAGACTTTTGTCTACTTTGAGCCGTTCTCAACCACTCTCTAATGAGCCGAGCATTCTCAATTGCATCATAAACCGATTCGGGACTAATAAGAGCAATTTCACCTACCTCAAACAAACCAACCGGAGACCTACATCTCCTACTATACAAGGCTTCAAATGGAGCCATACCGATACTAGAATGATAACTATTATTGTAGGCAATTTCCATTAATGACAAGTGGTCATCCCAATTACCTTTGATATCTATAACACATATCCTTAACATATCCTCTAATGTTTGGATGGTACGCTCCGCTTACCTTTTGGTTTGGGGATGAAAAGTGGTGCTAAGCTTAACTTTAGTACCAAGCCCTTTTTGGAATGACTTCCAAAAATGTGAAGTAAATTGAGTATCCCGATCCGAAATAATAGATAAAGGAATCCCATGCAACTTCACTATCTCACTTATATACAACTTGGCATAGTCTTCCGCCGAATGAGAAACCTTAACGAGAATGAAGTGGGCTAATTTTGTCATCCTATGTATAATGACCCAAATGGAATCATGCTGCCTTCGAGTGCGAGGCAAATCCCCAATAAAGTCCATATTTACATCTTCCCACTTACAAATGGGAATACTTATATTTTGGGACAAGCCTCCCGGCCTTTGATGCTCAACCTTAACTTGTTGACAATTAGGACATTTGGCTACAAATACCGCAATATCTCTTTCCATACCATTCCACCAATAGACTTCCCATAGATCACGGTACATCTTGGTCTCTCCTGGATGAATAGAATACTGAGAACTATGAGCCTCTTCTAAAATTTTCTCCCTCAAACCATTAACATTCGGAATACATAATCGACCTTGGTACCTAAGCACCCCATCTCCCTCTTGGGAGAAAGCCTCAACAAACTTCTTGAGTACCGACTCTTTCAACTCAACTAATATTCGATCTAGGCCTTTTTTAGACTTCACATCCATAACAAAGGAAGATTCGGAACCATTTTGGACCATGACACCACCTTTGGTGGAATCCACTAGTTGGACACCTAGTCCGACTAATCTATGCACCTGACGAACAAATTCTTTCTTTTGATCCTCTATATGAGTCACACTACTAATGGACAGTCTACTAAGTGCATCCTCTACAACATTAGCTTTGTCGGGGTGGTAAAGAATAGTCATGTCATAATCCTTCAAAAGTTCTAACAACTTTCTTTGTCGGAGATTCAAGTTTTTTTGACTAAACACATATTGAAGACTCTTGTGATTGGTGAAAACATCCACATCGACTCCATACAAGTAGTGTCTTCATATTTTCAAGGCAAATACTGCCGCCTCCAATTCAAGATCATGGGTCGGATAATTCTTCTCATGGACTTTAAGTTGCCTTGAAGCATAGTCAATCACTTTACCATTTTGCATGAGGACACATCCCAACCCAACTCTAAAGGCATCACAATTTATCAAAAAACCATTCGTACCCTCCGGTAAGGTCAACACCAGAGCGGAAGTAAGTCTATCTTTCCACTCTTGGAAGCTTTTCTCACAAGCCTTCGACCAGTCAAACTTAGCTTTCTTTTGAGTCAAAGCCATCAATGGAGAAGCAATGGAGGAAAACCCCTCAACAAACCTCCTATAGTAACCTGCCAAACCTAAAAAGCTTCTAATGTCTGAAGGAGTTAGAGGTCTAGGCCAACTCTTGACCGTATCCATCTTCTTAGGATCTACCTCAATACCCTCACTTGACACAAAATGACCAAGGAAAGCTACAGACCTTAACCAAAATTCACACTTCCTAAACTTTGCAAAAAGTTGTTGGTCCTTAAGAACTTGCAACACAATTCTCAAATGGTCCATATGTTCATTCTCACTCCTTGAATAGATCAAAATATCATCAATAAACACAATCACAAACATGTCTAGGTATTGCCTAAACACTCTCTTCATTAAATCCATAAGTGCCGCCGGAGCATTTGTCAACCCAAATGACATAACCACAAATTCATAGTGACCATACCGGGTCCTAAAGGCTGTCTTTGGAATATCAACCCCTCTCACCCTTAGTTGGTAATAACCCGAACGAAGGTTAATTTTAGAGAAATAGCTAGCCCCTTGAGGTTAATCAAACAAATCATCAATTCTCGGGAGGGGATATTTATTCTTGATGGTCACTGATTGAATAATGTTATCAAAGACACTTCATCCGATTCTAAGAGTCAACGATTGTTATTCAGAATATAACCCAACTAAATGAGTTGGGGTCGAATCCCACACAGAGTGGTACATGTTTAAGATTCAATAGGAAAGTACGAATACGCTCAAGTCAATCATAGGAATAAACATTATCGAATAAAAACAAACTTCAAGTCAGGGGGTGACACGAATGTCAAATAACATAGGGTTTTTTTGGCAACTACAGCAGTAGCAAATAACACAAAAATAACAGTAATGAGATGGGTTCTTGGGATGTGATTTGATTATAGGCTAATGTAAACAAATGGGTAATTGTAACTGCCAGGAAATAGTTGAATATTAGTGATTAAGAGAGACTATAGAGGAGGTAAACTTTCTCTCGAACAATTTACCCTGAATCAAGTCAATTTCTCTCGAACATCGATAAGCATGCAAAATAAGAACAACCTAAGCCTTAGTCCATTCACTCTCTCGAGCTGAATGTGTGGAAAAGGCTTTAAGATTCACTCTTTCGAGCTGAACCCATGACAACCTAATACCCACAGACCATCAACCAATAATCTTGGTTTAAAAACCTCTCTCTCGAGCAAGCCAAAACCATGAAGGTAAAACTGTATTCACAACTACAAATCTTTAAATTAAACCACAATTACTGATTGAAATCACTTCTAAAAAGTATTTAAACTAACAATTAGCAATACCCATAAGCTAAATTATCCCATAATCACACCCAAAGAATTGGGGTTTTAGCTAGACATCATAAAAAGATAAAAATTGTTACCAAATTGTGTTTCCATCAACTGGTAAGATTAATTTCATATTTACAGATGTCCAAATTGAAGAATCTGAAAGACCCATTTCCAATTTCTGAAAAGTGAAAAACTTCAATTCTTCAAAGCTAAGGAAAACCTGTCTCAATCCTCAGAGTTCAATAACCAAATTACTTTAATGAATGTCCAAAATACAATTTTCTCCCTTAAACTTAATGTTTGAAAACGTATTTATAGTAGCCAAAAATATGTTGCGAAGGACCATTCGGTGCAGTAAGTCAGGCTCGTCGATCTTACCTTTGGTCAGTTCCATCGCCTTTTTGCTTTGGCATTCAACATCCTCAAGTTCTTTAACTTTGGACGATCCAACACTGCATCGCATAACCACTTGGCTATCCGCCTACTGCTCCTTTCTCTCGCCAACTTGATTTTGTCCTTCAAGCCTTGTCACACTGGAACTTTAGGCGAGGTACTGGCCATTCAGCGACTCGCCAAAGGAACTTGGCGACCATCAGGCTTTCATTTCTTCCTTCTTTCAGCTTGCTTCGTTCCTTTTCACAATTTAGTATCCATGCTTTGGTCCTCAATCCATATACCTGGAAATCAAGGTTTTTCCATCTAATATTGGCACAAAATAAGCATTTGAGGAACTAAATCATTATAATTAAAGCCCTAAATGAGTCAAAATCCAGGACTCATCAACACCCCCAACTTAAACTTTTGTTTGTTCTCAAGTAAAACTCAAGTTCAACATTTCAAAAGGGATGTCTCAAACAGTGCTACACAAGACTCAATCATGAATACCTACAAAAAGACTCAACCTAATCATGCATGGATCAATTGTGCACTCAAAGATTCAAATTGTGAGTCACCATTACCAAAGATTCTCAAGTTCACTATACTTGCTTCAAATGCAAGTTCAAGCTCAACAAAGGTACTCAAATGCCCTCACACAAAAAATGATTCCATATTCACACACAATGGTTCAACACTTTATAGTTTCGGAATCAGATATAACTCTCACACTCACAAAGAAGAACACATACATGACTCCACCCATAGGTTTGCCCTTATTTTCCAAGAAACACTTGTTTCCGCTCACTCAAGATCAAAAAGGTCTTTTCAAGTCTTGTAACGGGGCTAAGTGTATGGTTATTTAGGCTCAATGGTTGCTATCTTCATGAAGTGCGGTATGAACAACACTTTTTTTTTTAACCATTTCATTCATGCTCAAAATTTACCCTATTATTCATTTTCCATGGAACTTTGATCACCCCATTTCTCTTGCACCTTCACAACTTTATTTCAAACTTTTTCATTGTTTTTCTTTTTTCTCTCTTTTTTTTTTATGGAGGGGTTCCATCTTTTTCAAAGCCATGGGTAAATGGGAATTTCTTCACACTTCTTGAATTACCTTTTTTTTTTACCACATACCCAACTTAGGCTTTTGGCCTAAGTTTCCTATTCAAACAAACCATATCTCATTAGGATTAAGGGTGAAGGGATAAAGAAAGGTCACAATTGCATCAAGTTTCTTCCAAGAAAAGGGTAAGGCTCAAAAGGTGCTCAAATAAAGTTCGCACATCTCACAAGAAAGGCCACACAAGACGTATAATGTCAAATTATTTCACTCTTTAAGATTGTTGCCTAAGATCATTTCAAGAGCATGAAATACTTAATCAACTGGACCAACGGAGCGAATTGTAGGTGTCATCACACATGGTTCACGGTAAGCTCATCACACAAGGAATTGACACAATGTCAAACAAGACTCCACAATTTCGCTAGTGTTTAATATTCATCACAAGAGACTCAATTTGATAATCGGTTAGTCACAATGAGATGCAAAAGGTTCACATATTGCCTATGCAACTTCATTTGGCCTCATCATAGTCGCACATTCATTTTTGTTCGATTATGAGCACTATTCAAGTCATCGGTATTGATCAAGATCGATACTCAAATTTGCAAAAGAACAACCACATTCCAACATAGTCAAGAGGTGGCACAATTTTTTTTCAAAAAGGGTCAAAAATCATTTACATTCAAAATAAGGAGCCTCAAGGTCAACCATCCACAAAACAATGCCAACACACAATTTATAGCACAAAACCCAATATATAGACAAAAGTAATATTCACAAGATGTAGGTATGGAAATACCTTACCCCACCACAAAACAAAAACAATTTGTCCTCAAATGTAAGAAAATATCCAAAAATCAATAAAAAGGGACAGAGAAAGAGGTAAAGAAGATCTTGTCTAAGAAGTCGCTCTATCTGTCGGGGCGTCGATGCCCAGTGTCACAACAATCTGATCATGGGCATCAGTGCCTAGAGTCACATCAGTAGTAGATTCGTTCATGGTGGTGTCTGTCAAAGAAATTCGGATAGTTGAATCTATCATCGCCTCCTCAACCTCTGTCAGGCCCTCATAGGAAGCCTCCTCATCAATACAAGGCTGTTCCTCATCGGTCTCTGCCTCAGACTCGAGATCAGCTTCCTCCTCAGCTCAAACATTCGGAGAAATATCTAGCTCAACTGACACATCTGGGATCTACACCTCCCCGAAAAACATAGACATGTCGGTGGACTTCAGCTGATCCACATCTCTCCTCAGCATAACAATAGAGGCCTTTAGAGCCGTCACCTCCTCAGTAGCCCCTTGTCCATGATCGCACACCGCTATCCTAGCAACAAGGGCATCAATGGTAGCACTCAAAAGTGTCACAACATCAGCGAGGGCTATCTGAATCATGCCTGGAATGGTGGCCTCAAGTCAGGCGGCACGACGATCCACATAATGGGCTAGTTTCCTTATCCATACCAATGCAGGCTGAATGAGTGGAGGTCAGCCAACAACAGTACCAGATCTGGAAGGCACATGAGACGTAGAGGAACTGGGAGTAACATATAGAGCAGCACTAGATATACCTGAAGGCCTAGGGGCTGGAGTAAGCTATGATGCCTCTGCGTCTGAGGATCAATAGCCGGGGAGGTATCCATCGGGCCTGCTTTCTTCTTCTCTGCCTCATCTTTCAAGTATTCTTTCTCAATCCTCCGAATGTCGGTATAGGATGTGGGAGTCACTTCCGCATCCTTCTTCACATCTCTAAGCACCCGAGCTTGCCCGCACAACTCGGTGATCAACATTGGAAAGGGGAGAGAGGTTTGGTGCTGCTTGGCCCTCTTGACTATCTACTGTGCCATAATCATCCCCAAATTTTGCCACGTCTCATCAATGATGCAACCCAGACAGGCTTTCTTGGCGTGGCGGAGAATCAACTCATTCTGGGATGGAATAATGGTATTGCTGATGAAGCCAAACCAGAACCTTCCTTCTATGTTCATGTCCTTCTTCTTAATGGGTGCTCCAATTTCAAGCCATTTAGGAGTACCATCTGATATCACCTGAGCCAACCACTTCTTCATGTTTTCTAGTGTCTTTGTCCCGATCATATGTTGACAGTCATCCCCAATTCATGTGGAAATGCCCAAGACTGCATTTATGGCATAAGTATCACACTTTACCTTTCTACCCCTGATGACCACATAGTCAACCAACTTGAATTTGGCTGCCGGCTTCTTCCCTTGTGGCACTAGGGCACTGTAAGCACCGTAGAATTCTCTGACCCAACTTGGAATGTACGGGCCACGGGGCTTGGTGAATAGTTAAAATTTGTGCAACCTCAGGCAACTCATAATCTCTGGATACCTGTCTATGACACCATCAGTCGACAGTCCCTTCTCCTCTATAATGGTCCTCAGCCCGTCAGTCTATAGTCTGTTCATAGTCCGTGGGGGAAGAACCTGTACCGATGGTGCTAGGGCCACTGTCTCAACTAGAATAGAAGAAGTGGTGGTAGCCTGGACGGTCCTAATCGATAGACGGATCATTCAACCTCTTGGAATGAAGCTCCACTCTCTGGGCTGCTAGTATCTCATCTTCAGGCTCAGAAGTTGCAGCCTGATGCTCCTAGTGCTCACCCTCACTCTCAGAAGTGGTGAGATGAGTGGAATAGATGCCGTCACTGTCGGAGCTGGCCTTCGGTGACGCAGGTGTAGGAGCCTTGCCTTTTACCTTGCCCTTCCCACCTGTGGTGGCCAGTTTAGTGACCTTTGCCCTGGATGTAGCTGCATCCTCATTGATTATGATCCCTTTGGCCCTCTTGCGGGGCGGCATGTCTCTACCAGCAACTTTTGGTCTAGCCATGTCTGCAAAAAAATAAAAAAGAGTTAGAAATAGTTCAAACAAAGTTGCAGAAAATTACTTGCAGACAGACTCGCCAAAGCGGTCGGTGAGTCACCGAATCTCTTTGGCGAGCCAGATCGGGCTCGCCAAAAGGATTGACTTCAAAAAATTTCGAAAATATTTATATATCGGCGATGGGGGCCCCTTTCGGTGAATCGCGGATAACATTCGGCGAGCAAAGGCTAGCTCACCAAAAATTACAGTGCATTTTAGGGATTAGGGGCGCAGAAAGGGCGATCAAGAAAGACAATCGGCGAGTTGCCCAATCCACTCGGCGAACTCAGGCTTCTCGCCGAAAGTTATAGAACTGGAACTCCAAATTTAGCATGAAATTAAAGGCGATCTAGGGGGATTCGGCAAACCGTCGAGTGGTTCGGCGAGCTCGACCCAACTTGCCAAACTGCCTAACGTCCCTATTTTTAACCTCAACTTCTAATTTCAACCCCACAACCCCCGAAAACTAAATCAAACAATGCACCTATTCAATTAAACCTAGACCCATACTACCCATGCCACCGAGGTACTCAGACTTCTCCAGTTTGGCAAAAATTCACCATTTGACGACTTACGCCCTTAGAAATGACATCAAACGCTCCATCATCGGGCATAATACGTCATTTAGCGCAATTAGAGGTTACTCGGACTTCACCTGACTAGACCCAACACCATTTAATCACAACCTAATAATTTCATCAATTTTAAGGCATAAAATATTTTGGAAGTTAACAATAAAGGAATTATGTGCACGATATTCAAATTAAAACATGCAATCAAGCATACAATTATGATCAGAGAGGCCCAACACACATTACTAAGATAAAAATCATTGCATATGAGTAAAAATCACTAAATATAAGTTTGGGGTTCGGAAAACCAACCTTAGAAGATGAATATATAAGTTGTAAAGCTAGGAGACAAAGAATCCAACTCCGAACAGACAATCAAAGACTAATACACAATAAAAACACAAGAATATAGGACAATATAGTGCGATTGTGAGTTTGGGAAGTTAAAAAGTTAGGGAATGTGAAAGATTTTAAACTTTTGGCCTTAAAAATCATACAGTTCTCGCCCATTCGGCGACATAAGTTTTTGCTCGCCGACCCACTCGGCGATGCACCGAGTGGAAACTTACCTCACCAAGTTTTACAGGACCACCGGTTAATGTGGGGATCCAAACAGCGGACAAAATTGTGATCGCCAACCTTGTCGGCGATTTGCCAATTTGCTCCTGGGCTTGCCGAGTTTTATAGACTCTAATTTCAAAATTGCATGAGTCCAACGGTGGTCCAAGTCGGGCTTGCCGACCTCTTCGGCGAGTCACCGAATGGACTTTCAGCTCGCCAATCTCCACTTTTCAAACACATTCCATACTTTAACCTGCACAATCAACACACAATTATTTCACAAACCAAAAAGAAAGTAAATAAAACTTGGGTTGCCACCCAAGCAACGCCTTATTTAACGTCGTGGCACGACACAAGTCCTCACTCAAACTTCATTTTTGGGGTTGGCCATAGTATCACTAGGCAACTTCCCTTGTTGTCTCGGTTTTAAATGAGATGAGATATGACCCATCTGGGTCTCCAACTATTTGATAGAGACGGAAAGTGAGGTAACAGTCTGGCTAAGGGTCGATACATCATCCTTTATATCTTTCAACATTTTATTAGACCCCTCAACCTTGTTGAGGATACGAGAAAGCGTATCCTCTAATTGACCACCCTCAATATCCTTTTGCTATTAACGCTCGTGGGGAGGAATGTACTTGTCCTTCTCCCCATCTCTTTCCTTCCAAGTGGGATTTCGATCCCTCCATTCTCTATCACGATCTCTCCAACCTTCATCCCTGCTCCAACCTTGGTTACCACCCTGCCTCGGGTAGTTTGCACGATAACCACCTCATTGGTTGGCTAGGAAATTTACCTCTTCATTGTGCAATGCCTCAAACTTGGCCTCTTCGGGGTTCACACACCCAACACCCACGACATTGACACTCCTAGCACCAGCTCCCATGACATTTTTAGACAAGATGTCAAGTTGGATCATGATTTTGGCCATGTTCTGATCCCTCTCCTAGTCTTTTTTTGGCTCTCCTAGGTCAATTTGAAAGTGCGGGGAGAGACCTGGTCTTCGCGGGTGTACCATGCCCGGTTGATCTTGGTCATGCCATCCAAGAGCTGAGAAGCTATTACATAAGGTTACTGCATCAAACTTCCCAGAGAAAGTTGGTCAACAATGCCCTTGTTTACCGAATCAAGGGTTCGGTAAAAGTACTGCAGCAACACGTTGTCAGGATAACCATGAGTTGGGCATTGCAACACCAACTTCATGAATCGTAGCCAAGTCTCATGAATTGGCTTTCCCTCCAGACACTTGAAGCTCTGAATGATGTCCTGAAGTGTCTTCATCAAGGAGGGAAAAAGCGCGCTTGAAATGCGGTGACAAGCTCTTCCCACGAAGTGATTGAGTCTCGTGGCAATTCAGCCAGCCACTTACACACTCCCCCATTAGAGAAAATGGGCACAACCTCAACCGGATCGACTCTTGGGATATATTCTTGAAGGAGAACGACCCGCATACATCAACAAAATTTCTGATATGCTCATGGGGATCCTCATGAGCCAAACCACCAAATAGCCCCTTCAATTGCAAAAGTTGTAGCATAGTGCTAGTAATGTGGAACACAACGTTCCCTTCAACCAGCGGCAAGCGAATGTCACCAATTCCACCCATAAGATAAGGGTCATTAGCATTCGGCTCACTGACATCGTTGAGGTTGCCAATGTCATCTTGGTTTCACACTTGGGTACCATTGCTTCCGTTCACACTCATACTCTCTGTTTCAAAACACAAACAAGCAAACCAAAACTAAAAATAAATAGATTCAACTATAACTAATAAGAACAAAATTCAACTTAACTAAAGAATCTTAACCAACACCACTCCCCGGCAGCGGCGCCATTTTGATTGAATAATGTTATCAAAGACACTTCATCCAATTCTAAGCATCAACTATCGTTAGTCAGTATATAACCCAACTAAATGTGTTGGGTTCGAATCCCACAGGGAGTGGAACATGTTTAAGATTCACTATGAAAGTACGAATATGCTCAAGTCAATCATAGGAATAAACATTATAGAATAAAAACATACTTCAAGTCAAGGGGTGACACGAATGTCAAATAACAGGGGGGTTTCTGGTTTGAAATTATAAACTACAGCAGCAACAAATAACACAAAAATAACAATAGTGTGATGGGTTCTTGGGATGTGATTTGATTATAGGCTAATGTAGACAAACAAGTAATTGCAACTGTTAGGAAATAGTTGAATATTAGTGATTAAGCTACACTATAGAGGAGGTAAACTTTGTCTTGAACAATTTACCGTGAATCAAGTAAATTTCTCTCGATCATCGACAAACATGCAAAATAAGAACAACGTACGCCTTAGCCCATTCACTCTCTCGAGCTGAATGTGTGGAAAAGGGTTTAAGATTCACTCTCTCGAGTTGAACCCTTGACAACCCAATACCCACAGACCATCAACCAATAATCTTGGTTTTAAAACCTCTCTCTCGAGCAAGCCAAAAACACGAAGGTAGAACTTCATTTGCACCTACAATTCCTTAAATTAAACCACAATTACTTATTGAAATCACTTCTAAACAACATTTAAACTAACAATTAGCAATACACATAAGCTAAATCAGCCCATAATCACATAATCACACCCCAATAATTGGGGTTTTAGCTAGACATCATAAAAAGATAAAAATCATTAACAAATTGTGTTTCCATTCACTGGTAAGATTAATTTCGTCTTTACAAAGGTGCAAATTGAAGAATCTCAAAGACCCACTTCCAATTTCTTAAAAGTGAAAAACTTAAATTCTTCAAAGCTAAGGAAAACTTGTCTCAATCCTCAGAGTTCAATAATCAAATTACTCTAATGAATGTTCAGAATAAATTTTTCTCCCTTAAACTTATTGTTTGAAAATGTATTTATAGTCGCAAAAAATATGCTGTGAAGTTCTGTAACTTTTGGTCAATTCCATCGCTTTTTTTCTTTGTCTTCAGCATCCTCAAGTTCTGTAACTTTGGGCGATCCAACATTGCATCGCGGAACCACTCGGCGATCCACCTACTGCTCCTTTATCTTGCCAACTTGATTTTTTTCTTCAGGGCTTGGCAAACTGGAACTTTAGGCGAGGTAATGGCCATTCGGCGACTCGCCAAAGGAACTTGGCGATCATTAGGCTTTCATTTCTTCCTTCTTTCAGCTTGCTTCGTTCCTTTTTGCAAATTAGTGTCTATGCTTTGGTCCTCAATCCATATACCTGGAAATCAAGGGCGTTTCATCAATTATTGGCACAAAATAAGCATTTGAGGACACTAAATCATTATAATTAAAGCCCTAAATGAGTCCAAATCCAGGACTCATTAGTCACTTTTTTCAATTGACGATATTCAATGAACATTCTAAGAGACCCATCCTTCTTTCTAACAAACAACACCAGAGCACCCCATGGAGAGATACTCGATCGAATGAAACCATTATCTAATAAATCCCTTAGTTTCTATTTCAACTCTTTCAACTCGGTTGGACTCATTCTATAGGGAGGAATGGATATAGGTTGAGTATCCGGTAAAAGGTCAATACCTAAATCTATTTCCCGCTCAGGAGGAATACCGGAAAAATCATCAGGGAAAGCTTTCGGGAAGTTGATACGCTCAAATTACACCTCCCTAAAGAAGTATAAGCGATCGTTGTCAAATAAAGAACCCAACTAGTAGGTTGGGGTCGATCCCACGAGCAATATGGTTTAGACTTAAACTTAACTCACTATTATATTCGTTTACTCAATTTATTTCGGAGACAAGTAAGTAAATGGGAGGGGGGTAACAAGTGAGCAAGATTTGAACTTTGTTGTTATCAATGAGAGAGAGAAACTAGGATGTATGTGTTCCCTATAAGCTCATAATGCGGTGATGTTTTGCGTAATCAACGACACAATTTCTAGTACGAGTGTCTACGATTGTGCAATAGTATAGTAACCCAACCAAGGGTTGGGATCGAGTCCCAAGGGAGCGGTCTTGAGAATTAATAGAAAAATAATATTTGTTCTAATTAGTCGTAGATACAGACATTAACGATTAAAAACATTGTAAATTAAAGGGGGACACAAGAGTGTCAATTAACAATGGGGGTTTTTGTAACTAGTAAGTAAAAACAACAAAATAAACAAAGATTTCTAAATAGTGAGAGCGGATTCTTGGGATGTGACTGGAATATAGGTTAATCTAAAATGTTGGGTACAAGCTTTTTATAGAAAATTTATAGAGTAATAGTGACTAGGCTAAGCTTTACGTGGGGATAAATTCTCTCTCTAGCAACTTACCCCATTTCAAATGGGTTCCTCTCGGACACCCACTTACCGCACGAAGACCAGCCTACGCCTTACCCCACTCACTCTCTCGAGCTGAGTGTTAGGATATGGGACTAGGGTTCACTCTCTCGAGCTGAGTGTTAGGATATGGGACTAGGTTTCACTCTCTCGAGCTGAACCTCATGTCGACCCACTTCTTAGGTTATCAATCTTGTAGTCTTGGTTTCACGACTTTTCTCCAGCAAGCTGAAAACACATAAATAAATTTGTATTTGCAACTACAAATTAGTTAAATTCATCCACAACTACTAGAAAAAATCACCATTAAACTACATCTAATCTATCATCAAGCAAGACCCAACAACAATCTTAACCCGTATTCGCTAAATCACACCCTAAGAATTGGAGTTTTTAGCCACACATCAAGAGATAGAAATTTATACCTAAATGAGCTTGCATTAAAATGGGTATGAAGATTTAAGTCATGTTACATGCCAAGAATGAAGAATCCAAGAGACCCAAGTCCAAATCCTTGGAGATGAAACTCTTTTCTTCTTCAGGTTTTCAAAACCCTCTCAAACTCAGTGCAAAAATAAAAAGTACTAAAAATTATATTAAATTGTTCCACACTCAAAATCTGATAATAAAATCTAATCTCTCAACGAGTATTTATGGTTTTCAAAAATCTGTGCTGCAGCGGATCATTTGGCGACATTAGTCAGAATCGCTGATCAAATCTGCGATTTGCTCTTTGGTGTATTTCATCGCCGTCTTCCACCATCCTTCAGCATCGTAGTGCTCTGGGTGATTGAGCGAAAAAGTACTGCCTCGCAGAATTGTTCGGTGATACGCCGACTACTTCCTTTTTCCGCTGACTTGATCCTTTCCTTGTAGGCTCAGCACATTGGAACAAAAGGCAAAGTAAAACCCTTCGGCGACTCGCCAAGTGGACTTAGTGATCCTCATGCCTTCATTTCTCCGTTCTTTTCTGCCCTGTTCGTTCCTTTTTGTGACGTAGTGTCCATGCTTTCCTTCTAATTTCAAATACCTGAAACTTAAGTGTTTTCATCAGATATTGAGATAAAATAAGCATTTGAGGATATAATATCTATTAAAATATAGACCTAAATGAGTCCAATTTGTAGACTCATCAACACCCCCAACTTAAACTTTTGCTTGTCCTCAAGAAAACTCAAGTTTAGTCATTCAAAAAGGGTGTCTTGAACAGTGCTACATAAGACTCAATCATGAATGCACACATCAAGACTCAATTTACTTATGCAAATATTAAATGTGTACCCGAAGATCAAGTTGTGACACACCAATATCAAAGAATCTCATGCTCACAATACTTGCTTCAAATGCAAGTTCAAGCTCAACCAAAGTGTTCAAATGCCCTCACACAAGGAATGATTCCATATTCACACACAATGGGTTGCAATTTAAAGTTCCAAAATCTAATGCAATGCTCACTCTCTCAAAGAAGAACACAATGCATGCTTTCACCTATAGGTTTGCCCGTATTTTCCAATCAATGTTTGTTTTAGCTCACTCAAGATCAAAAAGGTCTTTTCAAGGCTTGTAATGGGACTGAGTGCAAAGGTATAATCATTTAGGCTCAGTGACTTTCCTCCTCATGAAATGTGGTGCTCAAAACAGTTCCTTTCCTCTTCTTTCATCTTTTTCTTTAGTGCTCATAAGTCATCCTATTATTCACTTCCCATGGATTGTTTGGGGAACCCCATGTCTTTTGTACTTTATTCCACAACTTTCTTCCCTTTTTTTGTTTTTTTTTATATATGGGGGTTTTCCATTTTTCGCAACACCATGGGTTTAGGGAGACTTTTCTTGTACTTTTTGATTTTCCTTCGTCTTTTCACCACACCCCCAACTTAGGCTTTTGGCCTAAGTTGGCTACTCAACTAACCATAATTCAAGAGGATTATAGGTAGTTGATAAAGAAAGGTCCTGGTTTCATCAAGTTTCTTCCAAAGAAAGGTAATGTTCAAGGGGTGTTCAAAAGAGAATCACACGCTCACAGGGTAGGTCACAAAAGAGGTATATGTCAAATAGGTTCACACTCTTAGAAATTGCCTAAGATCAAATCAAGAGATAGCATCACTTAGTTGACCGGACCAACGGTGAAAATTCTAGGATCTATCATGCATGGTTCAAAGTAATCTCATCACACTAGGCATTGGCACTATAGTCAAACAAGACTCTACACTTTCGCTAGTGTGCAATAATCATCACAAGAGACTCAAATTGATAACAGGCTAGTCACAACGAGATGCAAAGAGTTTACATATTATCTATGCAACTTCATTTGGCCTCATCGTAGCCGTACATTCATGTTCATTCGATTATAAGCACTATTTAAGTCATTCGTATTGATCAGACCCGAGACTTAAATTTTTCAAAAGAACAACCACATTCAACACACGAGAGGTGGCAAATTTTTTGGACGGATCAAAATCAAAATCATTTAAAATAAAAGGAGCCATAAGCTCAAACATCCACAGAAAATAGTGTAAACACAATTTTAAAAGCAGAACAACCCAAATATATACACAAAACACAACTATAAACACAAAAAGTGTGGGCCTCACCCCACCACATATAAAATGTATTTGTCCTCAAATGCAACTAAAATTATCCAAAAGTAAAAAAAAATGTAATAAAACCAAAGAGGGAGGTAAAGAAAGGTCCTGTCTATGCAGTCTCTATTTCTGTCGGGATCTCGGTGGCTGGTGTAGCAGTCAGTACATGGGCATCAGTGCCCGGAGTAGCCTCAGCAGGAATGGTAATGCCAGATCCACTAGGAGCTGCTATGGACGTCTAAGTGGACAATGCCTGGATCACCGGCTAAACAATTGTCTCTATAAGATCTGGCAAGTCGCTGAATATGCCCTCATCTCTGCTCTTTTGTGTCTCTTCAACATGCAGTGATATCAACTCCTCATCAGTCTCTGCATTTGACTCTGCATGTGCTGTGCCATCCCCCTGTACATCTCCGGTAGTAGCTGGAGGAATCCCCTAGGTCTCAGAAGCATCCTTGTCATCTGTTCCCTGCATCAGTACAGTGAAGTCGATAACCTTCAAATAGGGTACGTCCCTCTTTAACTCCATTAATTTGGCTTTTAATGCTGAAACCTCGGGTGTCTCCCTCTGTCTGCTCTCACAAGAAGTGACTCTGGCAGTCATATCATCAACAATGGTCCTAAGCGGGGTCAGTGCAGTCAAGATGACATTGTCAATCATCCCTGGGATGGATCTCTCTAATCGCGTCGCTCTCACATCCGCTGAATAGGCCAGCTACCCCATCTTCAGGATCATGGCATGAGTAATACTGGCAAGCTGGGAGGAAGAGGAGGAACCTGGAGTCTGTGAAGGAGAAGATGGAGCGGGTATACCTGAAGGCTCCAAAACCGAGGTAGATGAAGGTGCTTCTGCTGGTAATGAGTCAACATCGACCTCTGGAGAAGTATCTATTGGGGCTGCTCTCCTCCTGTCAACCTCATCTCATGTGAACTCATCCTCTATACACCGAATATCGGTGGAGGAAGATAGGGAGACCTTTATGTCGCTAGTAGGATCCCGGGGCACTCCGACATGCTTGCATAACTCAGTGATCAGAAAAGGAAATGGCAGCGACTTCTGCATCTGTTTGGCTCTCATAGGCATCTCCCGTGAAATCAGTAGTCCCAGATTGATCTGCCTCCTGGCTATGATAGAGCCAAGGCAAACCGCCTTAGGATGGCATAAAATGGACTCGTTCAAGGATGGCATTATAGAGCTGCTAATGAAACCAAACCAGAACCTGGAGGCGATGCTCATGTCTCTCTTATCAATGGGAGCTCCTGCATCCATCCACCTCGGGGTGGTGTCAAAAATCATCTGAGCCAACCAATCCTTTAAATCATCCACAGACTGAATAATCGGTAAGCCCTCATAAGGAAGTGTAGCAGTCTACCCAATAAAGCATTAATGTGCTTATTGTGGCACTCCACTTCCTTGCCTTAGACCATGACCGACTTCACCGGTCGAAACTCACATGCCGTCTTCTTGTTCTTCGGCACCAGATCTCCGCAAACAGTGTAAAATTCTCTTACCCAACAAGGAATGTAAGGGCCTCGGCGCCGTGTGAATTACTCGAATTCATGGTATCGGAGAGTTTCAATCACATTATGATGCTTGCCATCCAAACCCTTTGTAGATAGTAACTTCTCCTCTATGATGGTCTGTAAACCATCACCTTTTAATCTGTTCAACAACCTCGGTAAAGGAACTATAGGGAGTGTGGGAGTTACTGAAGGTTCCTGGGCTGGCACTGAATCTGTGGTCGAAGGAATGGCAGCTGAGGGAGTACTGGTAGCTGTGGGATGAGATCTGGTCCGGAGCATATTCCTTCAGTTAATCAGAGGTTGTTCATCCTCTGGTCCATCAAAATCTGGCTCAATAGCTACTCCTTTTCTAGCTATATGTTTCTTCCTCTTGCCTTTGTCTCCCGGTTGGAGGTCATCCACTCTCCTCTTTGGAGTGTTTGATCCTCCTTCATTTATTGTAATGCCCTTCACCTTTTTCTGGGGTGGTTCGTTTAAATTGGTGCGTATCATATCTGCAAAAGATTAAAAAAGATAAGAAAAGAACTTAAACTCAAACATAGTGACTCTCTTTGCAGATAAACTCGCTGATCAAGTCGGCAAGTCGCCGAACTACTTCGGTGAACTAAATCGGGCTCCCTGATGGGTTAGCTACACAATTAAGGCAATTCGGTGAGCGGTAGGTCCCTTCGGTGAATCACTGACTACTTTTGGCGAGCAAGGGTTTGTCCGTCGAAAGTTACAGTGCATAATGGTCTCAGGGGTAGGATACATAGGGCGATCAATAGTAATTCAGTGAGTAGTCGAGTGCAGTCGGCGACCCATGGCTTCTCGATAAAAGTTACAGTCTCAAACATCCAAATCGACACAAAACTAAGGGCGAAATGGAGAAATTGGGTGAACCTCCGAACGATTCAGCGAGCTCGACCCAACTCGCCAAATGGCCCAACGTGCCCATTTTCAATCCATCTTTTCAAATTCAATCCTGCAAACCCCGAAGGAAAAATCAAAGCATGCACTAACGAAATTAAATCAAGACCCGTACTACCCATCAGCCCGGGATACTCAAATTTCTTCCAGATTTGCCGCATTTAGCCATTCGATGATATGTGCTCTTAAGAGCGGTCTCACCCGCTCTATCATTGAATAAACTTTTGACATTTAGCACAAATGTGGGTTACTCAGACTTCACCCAATCAATCTAACAATACGCAATCACGACCCAATTCATTTAAAAGCACAAATAATTACAGGCATTTGACAATTAACCAATACGAGCAAGATTTTCAAAGTAAAACAAACATTTAAGCATTCTAATCCTATCAGAGAGGCCAAACACACATCACTAAGAGACAATTATTGGAAATGAGTACAAAACTTTCAAATGTAAATGTAGGAAAATGAAACAAACCTTCAATGTTCATTAAATTCGATTTGAAAAGCTAGGCGGCAAAATATTTCAATTCCGAGCACAAGTCCCAAACTAAGATGCTAGAAAAATGCTAAATTGAAGAAGATACTACCTTAGTGCGATTTTAGGAGATTTGCAAGCGAGAAAAATTGAAGAGGTTGAAGTTTTGAATCTTTTGCCCATTATAAACCGTCCAATTCTCGCTCGTTCGGCGACGTTAGTTGTACTCGGCGAATCGCCGAGTGGTCCCTTTTCCCACCGATTGTTAAAGATTTGTAAATTTCTTGAGATCAAGATGGTGGTCTAAGTCGAGATCACCGACCTAGTCGGCGACGCGCCGAAGTGCTTCTCAAGGTCGCTGAGTTTTAGAGGCTCTAATTTTAAACTTGAGTTTAGCCAAACGACGGGTCAGGTTGGGCACGCCAACCTGTTCGGCGGTCCTCCTATTGATCATTTTCTCGCCAATCTCTATTTTTCACCACTTTCCTCATTCAAACCTGCATCACTAACACACCATTATTCATAGAAGTAAATTAAAACATTTAAAACCTTGGGTTGCCTCCCAAGAAGCGACTTATTTAACGTCGTGGCACGACGCGAGTCCTTACTCACTCCCCATTGGTTGGGTTGGTCCTAGTGTTACCGGAAAACCCCAATAGTTCGTTTGAGTGAAGAGGAGGCACCACATAATTCAGTAGTGTCCTGATTAGTTGGATCGATCTAGAGTGTGAGCCAACCATTTGATTTAACACTGCAATACTCTCCATCACCTCTTCCAACATTCGATCCTGTTCGGTGACCTTTTGGAGAATGATTTGGAGTGTGTCCTTGACACGGTTATTCTCCCTTTCTCTAGACTGCTTTTTCTCGTGTGGAGGTATGTACCTCCGTGTACTCTTGCACTGGTTTTTCACCTTTGTTATTTTGGTGGTCAACTTGTTCAGCAGAGTTACCAGTGCGTTTAACTCGAAGTCTCTGTTGACTTCTTGGATCGACTCAGCTGAGTTGCCACCATTCCCATCGTTGATCTTTAGGGAATCTACCTACACCAACAAATTTAGAGAAAAACAAAACTAAAAATAAGATTAGTAAACTACGATTATTGAAAGAAGAATTCGACTTAAACCAAAAGCTTTCTCGCATCACCACTCCCCGGAAGAGGCGCCATTTTGATGTTTTGCGTAATCAATGACACAATTTCCAGTACGAGTGTCTACGATCGTGCAATAGTACCAAGGGTTGGGGTCGAGTCCCAAGGGAGCGGTCTTGAGAATTAATAGAAAAATACATTTTTTTCTAATTAGTCGTAGCTAAAGACATTAACGATTAAAAACATTGTAAATTAAAGGGGGACACACGAGTGCCAATTAACAATGGGGTTTTTTTGTCACTAGTAAGTAAAAACAGAAAAATAAACAAAGATTTTGAAATACTGAGAGGAGATTCTTGGGATGTGACCAGAATACGGGTTAATCTAAATTTTAGGGTACAAGCTTTTGATAGAAAATTTATAGAGTAATAGTGACTATGCTAAGCTTTACGTGGGAATAAATTCTTTCTCGAGCAACTTACCCCGTTTCAAATGGGTTCCTCTCGGACACCCACTTGCCGCATGAAGACCAGCCTACATCTTACCCCACTCACTCTCTCGAGCTGAGTGTTAGGATATGGGACTAGGGTTCACTCTCTCGAGCTGAAACTCATGTGTACCCACTCCTTAGGCCATCAATCTGGTAGTCTTTGTTTTGCGAGTTCTCTCTCGAGCAAGCCGAAAACACATAAATAAACATGTATTTGCAAATACAAATTTGTTAAATTAATCCACAACTACTAGACGAAATCACTATTAAACTACATCTAATCTATCAACAAGCAAGACCCAACAACAATCTTAACCCATACTCGCTAAATCACACCACAAGAATTGAGGTTTTTAGCCACACATCAAGAGATATAAATTTATACCTAAATGAGCTTGCATCCAAATGGGTATGAAGATTTAAGTCTTGTTACAGGCCAAGAATGAAGAATCCAAGAGACCCAAGTCCAAATCCTTAGAGATGAAACCCTCTTCTTCTTGAAGTTTTCAAAACCCTCTCCAACTCAGCAAAAATGAAAAGTACTAAAAATTTATTAAATTGTTCCACACTCAAAATCTAATAATAAAATCTAATCTCTCAACGAGTATTTATAATTTTCAAAAATCTGTGCTGCAGCGGATCATTCGGGGACATTAGTCAGAATCACCGATCAACTCGGTGATTCGCCCTTCGGTGTAGTTCGTCGCCGTCTTGCATCATCCTTCAGCATCTTCGTGCTCTGGGTCATTGGGCGACATCGTACTGCCTCGCGGAACTGTTCGGTGATGCGCCAACTTCTTCCTTTTTCTGCCGACTTGATCCTTTCCTTCAGGGCTCAGCACAATGGAACAAAAGGTGAAGTAAAACCCTTCGGCGACTCGCCAAGTGGACTCAACGATCTTCAGGCCTTTATTTCTCCATTCTTTTCCGCCCTGTTTGTTCCTTTTTGCGATGTAGTGTCCATTCTTTCCTTCAAACTTTAAATACCTGAAACTTAAGTGTTTTCATCAGATATTGAGATAAAATAAGCATTTGAGAAAATAATTTCTATGAAACTAAATAAGTCCAATTTGTGGACTCATCACATGGTAATCCTTATAATAGTAATCCTTTCCTAGTGTATCAAATGCAAAGTGGTAAGTTATGTATCCCTAATGCTTGGTCCGCCAAATAGAGAATTTTACTCGGCACCTTCGTCCGGCTACGTGTGTATAATTTACTAACCCTTAGCTTCACCTCAGATTAGACATCATATGAATGTATGTCTTAGTTTTCACCCTCACACCAATTGACATTAGACTATTAGATAGTACCACACCAAATCTCTGTTGATAATTCTTTTCTTATTAACTACCTCCTTGGTCCGGCAAGTAGCAACAAGGTGAGTTCTAACGTTGGCCACAATTAAAAAAGGTTTCTAAACGAAAGAATTATCAATGCATGCATCAACACTAGTCAAGAATTACTTAGTTAATTCATATGTTGTTAATTGCTCATGGTTCCCACAACCCTAGTTGTGGATTTAATTACTCATGCTTGGAAGAACAAAATTCATATTTTTAGAAGAAGAATTCATGAACTTACGTAATGAGTAGAAGAAATCTGTAATCTCCAATTGATTTTCAAAGCCAAATATTTATAGATCGAAATCCGAAAATCAAATTGGTAAAATTTGCAAGTTAATTCCCAAGAAAATAACAAGAACTAAAAGTTAACAATAATGTCTAACCCCCAAAACCGAGTTTTACATATCCTATTTATATAAAAACTTGTCCTAAACAAAAAGGAAACGAAATAAGGAAATAAAACTGCTGGACGTGGCTTCGATCGACGAGACTGACCTACGGACTATGGTTAGACTTATGGCCCGTAGGTCCCTTCCGTTGCCCAAGACTTAGAACTTTTCCACAGAGGCAAGAACCTTCAACTCTCAGATACAAATGATGGGTGTGCAGTACGGACTATAGGTTGACCTACGGTCCGTGGCAGCTAGAACTTTTCATCAGGTACTGGAAATCCAAATCTCTAATACAAACGTCGGATGTGCATGACGGCCCGTGGGTCGACCTACGCTCCGTTAATGGCCTTCGTGGTTCCACACTTGGTCAGACTTCCCTGATGATCATTCTACGCCTACCTATGACGGAACGTGACTGGACCTATGGTCCGTAGGTCACCTTTGTGGGTGGATCCTTTTGCAGAATATCAACTGTCATCTCTCTCGACCTCGTCCAAGCCTATTTCGTGCAAACACACCACAATAAACATTAATTCCAATACAAAATGTCCCTAGACACACACAACTCTTAAGTGAGTTGTATTTAAAATACAGTAAGCTCACGGTATATCAACACCCTCAACTTAAACTCATTGTTTGTCCTCAAGTGACGCACTAAACTCTAAACGACACTTGTGTAGAAGTAGACAAACAAACTCAAGCAATCACATGGCTATTTCAATCAATATCATTCTCTCAATGTAAATGTTTTCTCTAGACTGAACAAGCAAACTCATGCGGATCAAAATATGACAAAGACCGACCAATAGGCAACCCAACATACACTTTTAACAATCACCAAGGTACCAACTTTCCGACAATGTAACTAGTACCCTCAATTCAATCGAAATCCTTTTCACATAGAAGATATGAAATTTAGAGTTTTAGGATTCATTCAACACTAATGCTCAGAAGTGACTTCAAGTATAGTTAGTGCTCAATACCATAGGCTTGCCCTTATTTTCACTGCTTAGACTATCCAAACTAGTTGCTAGGATCACTATATGACTTTCTTAGCTTGTAACGTAGGTTCAGGGTCAGGTGTGGTGCATTTGGGTACTTTTTAGTGACTTTCTACCGTCCTTGACATTACATTGGCTTCTTACCTCTTGACCTATTCTTGGCATCCTTTCATTATACTTTCTTTCCCTTAACTCTTTTCAACATGGATATGACTTTTGGCTTTTTGACTCTTATTTTTCATTGTCTTCTTCTTCTTTCACTTTATTTTTCTTTCTTTCTTTCAACACTTTTATTCATCAACTTTTTGCTTCTTTTGCAGAAAGTCACATCCTCTTTCTTTCTTTTTCTCTCTTTTCAACACACAACTCTTTTTATACCCTTTTTATTTTGGTTTCCTCTTTCATAGCCACCCTCAACTTACTGATTTTGCATTAGTTGAGGTGCACAATGTCCGATGTCGGACCAGGGAAAGGTAGATTTTTTGGCTTATCCACCCTCAACTTAGGCTTTTGGCCTAAGTCAAGGTGAACATGTCCAAGCATGGACCGGGGCCAAGATAATATTTTAAGGGAAGGTGAGTTAGGTGAATCAAAAGAAAAGGTCTATTTAAGGCTCAAATATTTGGATCAAAAGGGAATAATGCTTCCATTTGGTTAGATCAGTCTAGGCTTAAGTGGACTAATTTCAGCAATGGCCTATGATCACTTCCCAACTTCTAGCCTAGATTATCCTAGCAGGACCAACGGGGCATGTTCTAGATTGGCACAACTATCTGAACATTCAACTTTTCTCGCACACTCTTGGAACATTGTTTCATTATCAGATTATCAGATTACCTAGTTCAAGTTTTAGCTTAAGTCATGAGTTCAAACCGGTTCCTATCACGTCAGATTGAGATCTAACACATTCAACTCATCAAGACTATAGATCTAGCACAATTAAACATTTTTGGACAAGGATCATTTTTCTCATGCTATTCATGCCTTCATGCTTTCATTTTTTTATTTACTCCTACTCATACAATCCTAAATATGCCGGTTCAACATAAATTCAAACAGTCTCTTGGGGAAAAAATAACACTGGCAAGAAAACTCCAAGAGAGGATTATGAGTTGGATTACTCAAACTTTACCCTATCACTCAAAACCCATTTACCCTACCCTAACAAAATAAAGCGCTATTATCCCCAATTCACAAAAAGTAAAGAATAAAGGATCAGGTGAAGCAAACCTGTGGCGCATAGCGCCAAAGATCTATCAACAAGTGGGTGGGTTCACTTTCCCAGAGCCCGCTGGATAAACAATCGGGTCACCCTCAGTAGTGCCCGCATCAACCGTCTCAGCACCCTCAGTAGTGCTAACATCAACTCTCACCGCACCATTAGTAGTGCTCACACTGCTAGAGGCACCAAGACCAATCTCTCTAATCCTCTTCTGCCACAACTTCTCATAAATAATGGATGCTCTCTGAGCCACCTCAGTCTCTTTGTGCTCCCTCTTGTTAACTCTCCCAGCCTCAGTATCATCAGTGTAACGACCCGAGAGCACCCCCTAGTCGTTACCGGTGTATTCAACCTCTCGAAGGTCTTATACAAGCCCTTAGCATTCGTCATAGCATTATCATAGAAAAATAGCAGAAAATTTAAAACTTTTCTATAATATAACACTAGATTTAAAAGTCTTCATTTACACATTTAATACAAAATCAGAATACTACGTCGCAAGGTAGCCATCTTAAAACACAACTACAATACAAGAGGGACACATCCCTTACAATACAAAAGAACTACTATCTAGTACATTGAACTTAAGGAAACTCTTTAACATAAATGTCCTTGAATTTTTAAGGACACACCCAAACTTGGGAATAGTAAGCCAAGCTCATCACTTCTAGGAAAGGTCATTTAGCCACCACCACGTACACTTGGTGTAAAAAGATGAAGACGAATGGTGCTAGTACAAGAATACACTAAGTATGATAACCATGCAAAAACATAATTTTAAAAGGACATTTAGTTGGAAACCATGCATCATGCCCTTTTAGAGAAACTTCAAGAACATTTAGTTCCATAGGAACAACATAAATCCACATACATCATCATACACATAGAAACCATTCATAATAGCACATAGAGCCACTAATAACATTTTAGGCACATTCAATGTATACAATACATTACCTTCTTCTTTATCTTAACTCCTTTCCTCAAGCAACCCTTAGGGAATACTTGGTGCAATGTATCACCTTAAGGTTACCTAGGGTAAAGTTACATATAGCCTTCATCAATCCGACCACATATATTCATAGAGTCATAAGCATACCATAAGACATAGTCTTCACATAGGAACCATCACCTAAGACAACCCCCAAGTCACACTAGGGCAATTTGCAAGTAGCATCCCATAATACTACTCACACCAAGAGTTCCTAGGAAGCCACCATAGACTAGTCACATCATATTCAACTAGTCATAACATCTTCATTTAACATTAGACATAAGACCAACATACTTCATAACATCATATAAGGACTCATTCATTTACTACATCATTAGTCATAACCCATTTAGTTCATATCATAGGTAAAACACCCCCACAACCCCTTCACAAGCTTACTTGTGCAATGTACACATGGAGTCCCATACCCCCACATATACTAAGCAAACCCATTAAGAAGTCATAACTGTAATTCACATGCATAATCATACTTCATGTCTTGACATATGTAAAGTCAACCTTAACATGATTTCATATTAACATACATAGACCATAGTCTTCATTACATAAAGAGCCTAATCATAACCTCCCTTAGAGTCCACTTGTGCAATGCATAAGTAGGGTCCATAGTCCTACCTACACTAAGTA